>BLKR01004155.1:0-117675 GCA_011170035.1 Teleogryllus occipitalis
CCTCTCCCACACGCCTCTCGCAGACGCCTCTCCCACACGCCTCTCCCACACGCCTCTCCCACACGCCTCTCCCACACGCCTCTCCCACACGCCTCTCCCACACGCCTCTCCCACACGCCTCTCCACACGCCTCTCCCACACGCCTCTCCCACGCCTCTCCACCACACGCCTCTCCCACACGCCTCTCCCACGCCTCTCCACGCCTCTCACACGCCTCTCCACACGCCTCTCCCACACGCCTCTCCCACGCCTCCCGCGCCGCTCCACACGCCGCTCCCACACGCCTCTCCACACACGCCTCCCACACGCCTCTCCCACACGCCTCTCCCACACGCCTCTCCACCCCGCCTCTCCCACACGCCTCTCCCGCCGCTCCACACGCCTCTCCCACACGCCTCTCCACACGCCTCTCCCACACGCCGCTCCACACGCCTCTCCACACACGCCTCTCCCACACGCCTCTCCCACACGCCTCTCCCACACGCCTCTCCCACACGCCTCTCCCACACGCCTCTCCCACACTCCTCTCCCACCACACCTCCGGCATCCTGTCAATCTCCCCGCAACACCAAGAATCACCCCGCTACACTAAGACTACCCCCGCCTACTAAGAATCTCCACGACACACCAATAATATCCCCACCATGTAAAGTACCTCCCGGCAGGCTAAGAGTCTTCTCGCCACGTCATTCCTTTAGCCGCCAGCCACTCTTCCACATCACGACAAATTCCGCCATACCACGCTAAACCCCCCTTCACCAAAAGAAACCTACCACGCCACGACAAACCCACCACGCCTTGACAATCCCGCCACGCCTTGACAAACCCGCCATGCCTTGACAAACCCGCCACGCCTTGACAAACCCGCCACGCCACGGCATACCCGCCAGGCCATGACAAAACCGCTACGTGACAACAAACACGCCACGCCACGACACACCCGCCACGCCACGACAAACCCGTCACGCCACGACAAACCCGCCACGAAACGACAAACCCGTCACGCCACGACAAACCCGCCACGCCACGACAAACCCGCCACGTCACGACACACCCGCCACGCCACGACAAACCCGCCACGTCGCGAAAAACCCTCCAGGTCATACCCAAACTTTCACCCATCAAGAATCGCGCCATGTCCGTCCGACTCTGTCCCGCCTCGGCCCGGCCTTGATATCACCCCATCCCTCCCTTCCAGTCACCGCACGGTGCACCCTCCCTCGCCTCACCGCGCCCGCCCTCAACTCCGCGTGGCTGCTCGCCCTCCCCCGTCCGTCCCCGCCAGGCGGCGCGCCCTCGCGAGTGGATTATTGAAACGGGGAGCACCCGACGCGGCTCGGCGCGGCGACCTCAAACAATGTGAGGGCCCCTGGCGGCGACGGCCAAGGGCAGGCCCCGCTGGGAGCAAGCCCGCGCACGCGGCTCTCCGGCTCGCCTGCCAATCTACCGACACCCCCTGCCCGCCTGCACGCTCAGTTACTCCCTCGCCCTGGTGCGCCCAGTGCACGAACTAGATTCGCCTGCTCCAGCGATCACTTGCTCGTTCATTCGATAATATTTATGCGTCTGCTCACTTCGTGCCGCCAGTCCCATAATCTGTCTATTCGCGCGCCCACCCCTTCGCTACACCACTCGACCGCGTACTTTCCCCTCTTTTACGTTCCCTCGTTCTCATCTATTTCTCCTTGCTCCTCTCCTACTCATCTGCACCCCTATTCATTCATCCACGCTTCCTCTAATCCGTATTATAACTCTTCAAACTCTTCATCCATTCTCCTACTGAAACACTTTCCGCCTACTCTTCCATCCCTGTTCTCCTCCTCTCCTCATGCAAAGTTCCCTACTTCTTTATATGTTCTCTTCTCATTTTCCACTGCTTTTTGTTACCTAGGAGCTCCCTTATCTCTGGCCTGTCATTTCCACGCCTCCATCAGCAAGTCCAAAAGAGTCGCATCTGAAGCAATATATCTTCTCCCAAACTAACTCGCTCGTCTCCTGTCTCCCATCGTCTCGCCCTCGTCCTTATCGCCTTCGCTTGTCATCTTCCCAAAAAGGACCACTGCCAGGTCCTTCTGGGCGTCGCCTTCGCTCGGGAGGACGCCCGTCCACTCGCCCCTGCGCCTAAGCGCGCGCCCCCGCGGGACGGCGCTCCTCGACGGCAAATAAGAGGAATAATTAGAAATAAACAAGACGCGGCGCGCGGGCTTCTTTTGTCGAGAAGCCGCCCCTCGAGGCCTCCGGGGAACCCCCGGGGCGCAGCGCCGCGGCGCGATTTAAGCGCGGGGCACGGGACAGGCGAAATGTGACAATCCCAGGGAGAGAGTGAGGGAGTGAGGGGGTGTGGGAGGGGGAGAGAGAGAGGATAGAGGGAAGGGAGAGAGAGGAGAGAGGGAGGGGAGAGAGAGAAGAGAGGGATGGGTGAGAGAGAGGGAGAGAGGGAAACGGAGAGAGCGAAGGGGAAAGAGACAAGGGGAGAGAGGAAGGGGGAAAGAGAGGGAGAGAGAGGGGAGATGGAGGGAGGGGGAGAGGGAGTTGGAGATAGGGAGGGCGAAAGAATAGGCAGAAGGAGGGGGAGAGGGAGGGGAGTGGGAAGGGGGAGGAGGGGGGAGGGGGAAAAGAGAGCAAATTCCGAATTCTTAATTGTTCGAATGTTTAGATGTGTGCCGTCGTTTATTGTTATGGACAAAAGCGAAGAGATTCAACGCTACTTCTGCGACTGAGAGACATGAGAGGAAAGAAAATACGTACACAGAAGACAGCAAAGCAACCAGTGGAGACTGAACCAGAGCGTCCTTTGAAATCATTTAAGGATTGTGCTTTGTATTTCTGCTTAGAAGTTGGGTCATTATTCTGAAGTACGTTTACCCTCAAGAAATTCAGCACACTGGAATGCTGGAGAGGTACTTGACAGCGCTTGGAAAAGAGCAGAATGACATTTAATGCTTTGTTTGTATTTCTTTCTACTTTTGGTGTACATTTGACTTTAGAAATATTACGTAGGGTACAACTCTGTTTTGTGATGTACATCACTTCTATAAATACAAATTTACTTAGCCAACTATCAACTTAGAGCATTTTATAGTTTTATATTGATTTACTGAGGACGGCAATGTCTCCATTACTTTCTGTGTTCACAAGTTTCGTTAGAAAGAGTGAAAGGAAGTGAGTGATTCATATGTTTCTATGTGTGTGGAAGAGACAGAAGGAGATAGATGGAGAAAGGGGTAGGGAGGTAGGGAGAGGGAGGCAGGAGATGAATGATCGCATTCGGACTGAAGTTGAAATGAAACAGACATCCAAGATGATCTGGAGTATTAGTAATTCATAGTAAATCGTAATGACAATATATATGAATATATTCTGAAACGTGTAAATACAGGAAAATACAGACCGACATGGTTGCAGCGATGTCACCTCGACAAATCACTTCAGGTCGACAGCTTTGAGACCGTGACTGAAAGAACAGGCTGCCACAGGATATATCGGCGGTTCTCCCCCCTTCTCGGCCGAAGACTCGTTCCGTGGCGCGCCCCTGTGCGATGCAACGCGAAGCGCGCACGGCCAAGGCGGGTGGCTCGTATCTCATATCCAGGGGCAGGCCCGTATGCCAGTTTATCATTTATATGAGTGGATATGCTTCGCTCGGGACTTAAGGGCGCGAGAGGCCGTTTGCTAAGGTGCTGGGGACTCTTATTCAGAATTATAGGTGTCTGGGTGAGATCTCCCCCAAGGATAGCCCCGCGCCACGAAGAACAAGTGAGGGAGGAGTATATGGCAAAACACATCATTCGATCGCCTGGATGTATGAGGTAGCGAAACACTTCCTTACCAGAACCATCGTGGGAGATTAGGTAATATTTTGACATTCAGAAAACGACAATTTGGATATTGGGATTCAGTACTTCAAGACATACCGAAGGAATAACCAGTCAAAGATGTTACATACACCACACAATTTTCCATGATGCTATAAATAAGAAATAAGTAACAGGGAATATAAATGCTACAGTAAATCTCTCTCTCTCTCTCTCTATATATATATATATATATATATATATATATATATATATATATATATATATATATATATATATATACATACACTGATAAACAGAGGATTTCTTACTATTTCGGAAGTGTTAAAACTGAAACTCTGTTTATGAAATATTTCTAGATGTGTTAATCCTTATTGTATAATCTTAAGAAATGAAAAACTTTAAAAATTAATTTGGTCTACAAGTAATTTTAACATTTCTTGCGAACTAGTGCATCATGTGGGATGCCTACAATAGTAACAATGGATGTGAAAAAAGATGAAGTCCCAAGACTACATTATTAAATTAAAAATTACATACTTTTTTATCCAAAGTTGATTCCTGAACGTAGTTGCAGAAATACATAAAATCTGCAAAGAAGTCAGATGTAAAAGAAGTACTTTCTAAATTAACTCACACTCGAAATTTTTCTTCCAACATTCTCACGAAAGTTCTTGCAGAGAGGGTCGCAAATTCGTTTGTATGTCTAGCTCCAATCAAACTGACTGGAAAGAAAACTTTTCCATTCTACATAACCCTACGCTTTTGCGAATTCTCCGCAGCGGTAAAATTATATCTAAAGTTCGAGTTGAATTAGCAGCATTAGCATAGAGATTCGTGAAGGTTCCTTGGAAAGGGAAGGAACGCGGAAGAGGGAGCAAAAGAGGAGGCAGCTGAGAAGGTGCAAAGAACATTCACGAGGTCAAAATCAGAATCACGTAATAGCAGAACACGAAGGCGAGGAAACAGATAAGCTAAAACCCGAAATATGGCCTCAGAGATATATTGAGAGCAAATTACTTAAAATTTAATTTAATTTAGTGTATGTACAATCCCGTTAAAACCGAAGGTCTTATTCAAATAGAGATAGTTCTAATACATTGTTTCCTTTCTCAATAGATCAGAAATTGATTTTCATTTTGCCTAAACTTCGCGTATCTTGCTTTCGATCACTTTTTAAGGGCATCACTCGATCTGGAATGTTGTATTCGTGAGTTCCGCCCTCCTATTCTTGAATCTAACGCTGTTGTGAAGTTATTTCAGTGCTGTTGTTTCTACCTGACAACATCCCCTTACCATCTCCATTTTTGTCTTGTCATCAGGATAGCCTCAGCAAGTGCTCTTACGCAATTCCAAGTTTCGAATTTTGTACTTCAGATTTAAACACAAATTTTACTTCTCATTTTTCTGTCCCTTCATTACTCTTTTACTTTGTAGTTTGCGCCTTCGTTAGTGACAATGTCTGAGCCTTATTTTTAATAGTATGAATTCAATGCTAACATACTAGAATAATGAAATCGTCTGATGTTCATATTCTTCAAATGCAATGACGAACAGAAGTGGAGAGGGGCAGAGATGGCGCATGAGAATATTAATTTTAAGGAAAGCAATGTGTTAAAAAAGAAACGCATGTATCGCACAGATGGGCGTTACAAAAGGAGAGTGATAAGCATTTGTGACAGGAATGTCTTCAACATGAAGATGATAAACAATAACAAGTTGATGAAAAGATCACCGTAGCCACAGAAGGAGTAGAGTGTGTTAAACTGCAAGGTGATAGCGGTATCAAAGAAATCGGTAGGAGCACTGTGCCGAAGCAAAAGGCGCATTCCGCACTGTCGAAACAAACTTCCGAGTTTCATTGCAGTTCTCCCGGCGCTCTGCGGCAGTCTGTAGAACGCTGGGGATGGAACGAAATGGGTAGGGGTAAAGAAAGTAAGGGTCAGAGAAAGAAATGAACGGAGAGGGAGAAAGAGAAGGAGAGTGTGTGTGTGTGTGTGTGTGTGTGTGAGAGAGAGAGAGAGAGAGAGAGAGAGAGAGAGAGAGGGAGAGAGAAGACACTCAGTTGGAGAGTTTATGGCCACAGAGTGTGACCGGCAAGTCATTCAATGGATGAAGCAGGAGAACAGGAGGCACAGTTCGTGACGACAAGTCTAGAGACACATTTTGTAAGAACGTATGGGAATATTACTATTCGAGAAACACTACAAGTGTACTGAATTTAAGTGTTGTTGAAAAGTACAAATATGTGAGTGGTGGAAAATATAATTTCCTCCGCGTGCGAAATGGATATTAAAACACTTCCATATCTACTGAAAATACGAGTACAATACAATAAAAGTGTTCGAATTATAATGTCCATTAATATAGTTTTTCTTAAAAATAATGTTATACTAATCTATTAATTACAGCACGATATTTGTTTTTATTCTTCGTCAGAAGAATTCTCGATGCACACAAGGTATCCAATTAAAAGAAACTGAACAAATTTCTTTTAACATGGAAAAATATATTATAAGCTACCACTTGCAAACATCAAACAAAGTCTCAGTTATAATAATTCATGCCTATGCTAATTACGGCTATAATTCGATACAACGTATGGCACCCGCAAAATACTAACGCAACAGCAGTTGACTCTCGAACATGCACCTCACAATCACACACACACACACACACACACACACTCACATGCATACTCCCGCCGCCCCCGCCGCGCAATAAATATATACGAGTACAAGCATGCATTCACAAATATAAACAAACACACACACAATTATATACAAACATAAATAAATACATACATACATACATACACGTATATACTTCCACGTACATAAACACTCATATATTCCAACACTACACATATGATACAATCACGCACACACAATTATACACGTAACCCGAAACAAAAATATACTCATAAACCCACCAAGAGACATATATTCTCACACTTGGTTTTGGCCTCTGGTGGTCTTACAGCAAACCTGCGTCAACGACCATTCGAGAGCGAAGCGGCAAGGCACTGCAGTATTCTGTTAGCGGCGGCACAGCGCGCGCGCCGTGGCAGAAAATAGAAAGGCGCGACGAGGAAGCGCGGGTTAAAGCCCCGCGCCGCGCGACGGCTCAGGCCGAGATGGAGAAGAAGAAGAAGAAATGCGAGGCCGCGCGCGGGGAGGAGGATTCGTAGAATAATCCCATTATCACCGCGCAGACTCCGAACACCGCAATTTCCTCAACTCGTAACCCCTTAACCGAGTTAGCGCGGAGAGCGCGCCCTCGCAGACCTGAGCTCTGCGGCGGCTGCCTCCCCGAAGCCGCTCCCGGCCGCCCCCTGCCCCGCCCCCGCCGCCCCCTTCACCCCCCACCCCGCCTTAGCCCTCGGCCCCTCGCCACCTCTCGCCGCTCCCCGCCGCTTTCGGCCGCCCCCCACCGCCCCCTCCGCCCCACGCCACCTCCACCACCCCCGCCTCCCCACGCCACCCTACCACCCCCGCCGCCCCCCCGCCCTCTCCACCCCACGCCGCCACAGCCCTCCACCCCTCGCCACCCCTCGCCGCTCCCCGCCGCCCCCGCCACCAAGGCCGCTCCCCGCCGCCCCCACCTCCTTCCGCCGCCCTCTCCGCCCCCACCGCCCCCACCACCCCCACGGTCCCCACCGCCCCACTGCCCCACCGCCTCCACCGCCCCCACCGCCCCACCGCCCCCATTACCCTCTCCAGCACACGCCGCCTCCGCCATCCCGCCTCCCACCGTCCCCGCCGCCTCCCTTCCCCCTCCCACCCCGCAACCTCACGCTTTCTGCCACCTCCCGCCGCCGCCCCCCACCGTCTCCAGCCACCTCCCTCCGCCCCCCACCACCCTGCTACCCTTCCCTTCTGCCACCTCCCCGCCGCCGCCCCCTGCTGCCAGCCGCCCTCCGTCGCTCCCCGCCGCCCCCTGCCGCCCCTCGTGGCGCCCCCGCTGCACCCGAATCCTAAACACTTTCTCCCACTCGTCTTATTTTACAACTCTTCGTTTCCTACTTTTTACTCGAATCGATTTTCTGTAGATGTCCTTCGAAACGTAGTACGCTGATTTCTCTCTCATAGTAATGAGGTAATCAATTCTGTTAAGCTTGTTGTTTCTGCCATGTCAAATATACACCGTTAAATATCATACTTTATGTTAATCTAATGTTTTATTTCTCACTACATCTTATTGAAAATTTTAAATTCGACATAATGATTTAAAGCAGTATGCTCTTTGCTTCAGATGAGGTTCAGTAAGTTAAACGCTAATCTCCATCTGTATAGCCACTATTTACATCCTGTAACTACTATATTTACCTGTCGGCATAATTTTCTCATAATAACTTAGCTTATATGAACGTCAGTGACTAAAAGAAACGTATAGAAACTATTACACCAACATGGCATTCTGGAAATTTTAATTGTGACAGAATCGCATGGCATACTGGATGGCATACCAAAGTAAAGAAATTTTAATTGTGACAGAAGTTTATACGGCGCGAAGGTTGTAGTATTTCATTTGAGGAAAAGTCGAGTCTCGTGTTATGTCCCTAAGTCTCTTAATGAAACAGTTTATTTCACAATGACAATGATTTATTGGATTTCCAATGCTTAAACGAAATCGCAACTCATGCAGTATGGAACCACAAATAGAAAACTACAATATATACAATATATCAATGACCATTGAAGCATAGTCAATAATTCTCACACATTGTGACAACAAATAAAGAAAAGACAGTACACACATATTATTTAGTTTTGAAATCGCGAAACTGCATTAAGAAAAAATACCGTCAATTTACAACTCTATTATGCTTAATATATATTTCTTATATATTACATATGAAGCCCCCATGTATTTAATACATGATCTCTATTGATATTTATTTCTGCAATATGATGAAATGTTATTATTGACACCCATCTTTAATTTTAGATCTCAAACATCATTCTAAGAAATACGTATTTGTAGATGACATATGGATTTACACTGACAAAAGATTTAATCTCGACAAAAATTAAATGTAATAGCATCGGAACCCCGTTTTTGTCGTATTTTATGGTAAATTCGAAAAGAATGTCCGCATTATTGAGAAAGAGGAAGAAAAGTATGACAGCAGTGCGAGGTAAAACGTTTAGAAATAATTACATCTCAAGAAAAAGAGTGGTTTACATCCTCTTCGAATGCCAATTAATTTGTCATGTTAATACGTAATGGTAGGCATTCTGATAGGGAAAAATTGAGGCACTGTTTCACTGCATAAAACCTGGAATTCTTGTTTTTGATATTACATAGTGTATACCTCCTGTTTTAAGTCGTAACACGGTTTTCAAAGTATATTTGTCATTTTGCTTCCTTTGCAATATGGAAAAACGTAAAAAAGAATGGATTTTGATTTGTATATTCTATTCTAACCGGTAAGCAAACAATTTTCATTCTTGCATTTCGTTCAACTTCACGTGTGCCAATTAGTCATCATGTCAATATATTTGATGTTTACAACATTCCACTTCTATACCACAATTCTCACTCTGTCACGCTCAATAGAAATTTAGTTAAATATTAATTGTATAATGTGCGCAATAAATTTAAAAAATTCTTTAGTACGCGTAAAAGCATTATGTTCCGTAACTTCTGTCTTTCTTATTGTTAAATATTTTAATATAGAAACGTTCTTGACATCAACAAGTATACCGCATATTTCTCAAGAAATAATTAAATCGAATTATCCACACAATGCAACAAATGGCATTTACATAAAATATATGTAATTATATTATAATTACTTCATCTAACAGAAGGCTTCGCTGAACTCTATTTCTCTAAACATACGACAGGAAAAGACTATTTTATTAGGATTACTGTACCTCAACATTAGGATCACATGAGTTTTAGAGAATCTGATTTTACTTTCTGGGAGTTTCATGAAATTAAGAAGTAAATATGATCAAGAGAGTAAGCAAATTGAACATAAAATATTTTACAATACAAATTAATCCAGATCGCAACATAACAACTGGCCAAGATTATCTACTTTCAGGTTGCATTATTTTAAACGTTGCATAAACCGAGTATTTACAGCGTAGTCAGCATTTAAAATTCTGAATTCTGCAAAGCAACCTGATTATTTGAAGATAGAAATATCGCCTTCTAAAAATTTAATTACTAGATTTTCACCACATACTATTACCAAATTGAGTAAACATATGCATCGAAAATTT
Source organism: Teleogryllus occipitalis (assembly GCA_011170035.1). Lineage (NCBI taxonomy): Eukaryota > Metazoa > Arthropoda > Insecta > Orthoptera > Gryllidae > Teleogryllus > Teleogryllus occipitalis. The sequence goes on from BLKR01004155.1 coordinate 10,052, forward strand.
CGCCCGCACAGTGTAGTGTATCTTAGAATAAGTGTTACAAACTTCCAGTGCATTCAGGGGTGAAAATAATTATTTTTGCCACTAGACAAGTGATGGTAAGTCTCACATAAGTTAGTTGCACATGTGATATTTTCTACGGATTGGCACGCAACTCATCTAGTACTAGTGATAAGCAGGTGCACAAAAACATCACTACCAGTCATGAAAATATGACGTGTGTAACTTCAATATTAGATTCCTCACCCCATGTTTGTGAGCAAAAAGTAATATTCGAATCTCTATATTCTCCAGAAGATAGTAGTAGTACTGAGACATTTGTATCTGATCTTGTCAATGTGATTTTGTTTCTATGTAACAATTATATTTAACATTTCGAATTATTGAATGCATTAGTTACCCCGCCCACTTCATTACTGACAGTTCCCTGGTGGGAGCGCTGCTCCTGGCCACGTTGGGCGCCAATTTTCCAGCCCGAGTGGCGCCTCGCCTGCTGACCCCGCGCGGCCCCGTCGACAAAGCACTCTCTTCCGCGGTGTCGCACGTGTTAGCGGCGCACTTCTCCGGCTGCCGCCTACTGGAGGCGTGGGCGGGCGACGCGGACGTCGCGACGGCGGCCATCGCCGCGTGGGGCGCCCTGGCGTGGGTGGCCGGGCCTGTCGCTCCGAACGCCAGCTACTGCCCCGAAAGACAGCCCTGCGAACAACCTGACTGCCGGGTTCTCGCTGTAACCAACGCCTCGGCTACCAACCACGCGCTCGGGTGGGTGGAATCGATGTGGCGTGTCAACCCGCGAGCGAAAACGCTCGCCGTAGTGCGGCTGCCGACGCGCTCTGCAGCGTCCAGAGCTGAGCAAGAAACCGTTCGCGGCGTGCTGGAGGCGCTGCGAGAGTACCTGGTCGTTGACAGCCTTGTTGTGGGCACCGGCGGAAACGGCACAGCTACAGCCTATGGCTACGGCTCGCCCCTGCCGTGTGTTCCGCTGCCCAGCAGGTTGGATCCGGTGGGCATGTGGGAGTCCGGCAAAGGATTCCAGACCAAAACGCGCACGCTCTTTCCCAACGGAGACGTTCGCAGTCTGGGCGGCTGCCGTATGACAGTCACCACGACCCCGTGGCCTCCATACATGATGCAAAACGTGGATTCTAACGGACGACTAGTATACGCTGAGGGCCTCGATTTCCGATTGTTGGAACTGCTTATGGAGAGAATAAATTTCAGTCTTGAAATCAAAGGGCCGCAGTATCCGAAGAGGCACGACTGGGGATATATTTCTGTAATCAATAAATATGCAGATTTTATGATTGGGTCTTCAATGCCAAATGTGTTGGTCTTCTTCAGAACTGAACAAACGGCCCCATATTTCGAGGTAATGGTTACCAAGAGGGATAAGATACATCCATATGTATTAATTGATTGCCATGGAGATGCCAAGATTAGGTCAAGTACGCCTCCATTTACAATTTCAGTTAACACATCTACACATGCATGCCCCCGACTACATATAAATTTTTTTGCTATGGTTCTTGTTTTCTATTTAGAATTTATGTTTCGAGATAAAACAAAACGCGTAAATTATGTGTACGCGACCTCTGTATTGCAGCAAAATGCAACTTTCTGTGTATTTTTAGGATTCTAAACTTCTGTCAAAAGATTTAAGCAAACATTCTATTTTTTCATTCATTTTGAAATTATGATCTATGCCAACTTTACTTCATTATGTCCAATATTTTCTTTGTGACAGTCAGTTTTTGTTGAAAGAAAATACCCATCAGTTAAAGAACAATTACACAAATTTTCGAGTCAAAATAATATATAATGTTTTAATATGTGTGTCTTAAAATACACACTTTTGCGAGCAATGTTTATGCTGATCTTCAGGTGTCTGAAATAAGATATATTAACTACAATACGTTAATATTATTGTACTCTATATTCGAGTGTCAAAAATAACATCATAAATACAAAAAGTAATAAAGTGTGTAATTTGAATTTTAAAACATTTAAGTGAAGAAAGTTTTCTTTCGAATAAAAGAGATTGACTCTAATGAAGGCATGTGACACAATAAAAGTAAAATAAGCTATTTTTACGAAATTTTTATGCAATATTATATCTGTAGAACAATATCGCCTACATTACCTAACATTTTAGAATATACAGAGTGAGCCATGTAACTTTAGCACCTCCTGCAGTTTTTGGACGGATGAAGTTATTGCAATGCAGTTTAAAGATACGAAACATATTTCAAATCTTATCAAAACTGTGTCAGTTGATAGTTTCTCCTGTTGTTATTATCTTAATGGATTTCTCTATCTATATGAAATTATTACAAGCTCAATAACATTAAAATTGTTTGCTCAATGTTGCAAGGTTCTTTGTACAATTTTAATTATTCATTCTTATTGCGATTTGTTTCAAGATCCCAATGAATATTCTGTGGAATGACACCCCATTAAATGGAGTTTAAGTAACAAACAATTTCAATACATACTTATTAGAAATACTTATTTTCAATCCTCAAGTAAGACAAAAATCTGAAAATTTGGAAATATGGATAGCAAAGTTCAGGAAAAGTTACAACAGTTTTGTGAAGATCTTCAAATAATTCGTATCTTCAAATTATTCGATCAACTTCCCTTCTCGAGGGCCTGTTAGTAGCGGGAGCGCTGTTAAACTCTGTGTAGCGGACTGATACGTTCAAAATATCTGTTAAAGACGAAAGGAAGAAAATTAAAATTACTCAAAAAAATTATTATCTAACTTATGACAGTATGTATATCACTGGATTTGTCTTTTCATTTATTTGTTTCATTTGAAAAAAAAAACAACAAAGTTATGTCAATATTTTCTAAAATTCAAGTGATAAAATGGAAACAAGCATATATATCAATTAGCCCCATTTCCTCATGAACTTCCGTGAACACTGCATTGCAATAACTTCAACTGTTCAAAAAATGCAGAAGGTGCTAAACTTGCGTGACTCACCTGTATAGTACGAATATGATTCATACTCTAGAAATAAGTACAAAATTAGGATGTGAGATCAAATTAAGGAAAGCACGCAATGAAATTGAACGTGCAAATGGAAGTTAATATTGTGAACTATTATTGTCCGGACGAAAAATAATAACGTGTACTTACAATTAAATTATTTTTTTAAATTATAATCAAGGAAATAATTGCATTGTGTTAATGAATTTTGGTACTACTTCATTGTGGTAAAACGTATTTTTAACAACTCTCTAGCTGCTCATCAAATCCTCGGCATCCTCTCGTTATACAAAATTTCTAAGAGCAAGGTTCATTCACCGTTTGTGAATACAACTTAGAAAATGATGCATTTATCAAATTATCTATTCAAAGTTTGTTTGCTATGGTTCTTGTTTTCTATTTAGAATAGAGGCAGTCACCTAATTACACCACTCCATCCCGGGGCAAATAAATTTTTTAATGTTCAGCTTTTTGAAAGATTGTGTCCTCATTCATTAATCTGAAGTCACTGGTCAATCAATGTGCAGTTTCTCTAGCAAAGTTTACTCTGTTCGGTAGCACAGTAGTCGAGATTGTTAGCGTGATCTGTATAAGCACTGTTGAGCAGAAGGTCCCAAACCATTTGCAATCCCCGAGAGGGCGTTTGTAGTCTTTCGTGAAGGGACTTCCCACAACCCAACAATCCACAAGTTTGTCAATAGTGCGTTTGTCCGGGAAAGAAACTGGTATAATCTGACAAGCTGAAAAGAGCTTAAAAGCTTAAAGGGGAGAGAAAGCTTAAAAAGGTTGAAACAGAACTAAAGAACCAACAATTTTTGTCTTGAAATACAAAAGATGATCCTATGGCAAGAAATGTTTCCAATACTTGATTCATTACCAGTTTGGTAACAATACTAAAGAACTGATACGTCGCTATTCTGGAGCACCCGTTATCTTTTTCCCCCAATATTGATCGTAACCGATAGATAGGTAATGTCAGTCGGGGTTAATATGATACAGCAAATAATTGGGGCTAATGGGATACACTTTAATAATTGTTACTTATTGATATTCAAACAAAACACAACAATAGGAAATAATAGAAAATATTTTTTTATTATTACTGACCGTACAACAGGAACTCAAAATGTTACAATATTTGGGAAAAAAATCAAAGCCGAAGTAACATATTTTTTCAGTCACAAACTTTCCGCCGAAATTGAAACGCGAGTAGTACAATTGTAATCAATTTTTAACAATTCTTATTAACAATATTTTACAAAAAAATCGTCTTTTGGTTCAAATAAGAACGAGTTATAGTATCTAAAACATTGAACAGTTACAAAATACCAAATAATTTATTAGAACGTTGACATATGACAAATTCTATTAAATGCTAAACAAAAATGTAAGTATTATGCCATTAAACAAATATAATCCAGTACATGCGAGTAGATTTTGTAATTGAAAAGTCTTGGGATCTATATGAGTTGTGCACTTGTTATACTTTGCTTTACGATTATTAAATAAAGCAGTTTGAAAAAATTGTTTAAACATCTGGAGCCTCTATTCTGAATATGTTTCAATGTCAATATCAGATGAAAATCTCTCACAGATTGTCTTAATGTGGCACACCTAGTGGACCCAATTTACGCAGTACTGTAGAGTGCTCTTGTTTCGTTGACGCTCACAGAGATAACAGCGTCGCACGTTTCCTTTTGGTGACTCCATTGAACCTTCGGACCCTTCTCGGGCACCCAGTAAAAAGTCTTCCGCATGTACTACCTATTGCCGTCGGCACAGATTTTCTCTGTATCTTCCTTTTCATTTTGGTTTCATAAAGAACAAATCAAGATACATTAGAAACCCCCTTCTGGTCAACCTATCTCCACTGCTGTACTTTGCATAAACATTCAGAGCATCAACTACAGCGATATTCATGATGTCAGCTTAGGTTAGAAACTGAACCGCGAGAGGTCGCGTTGATTATTATTGCAATCCAAGCTGTTTCCGGCGCTTAACGCTAGTATATCAGTTATCACTTGAGTCATATTTGTCTATAATTCGATAGCCGAGACCATCTACGAAAGGTACTGAAAAGTTCATGCCAAAACTTTGCAAATCTTGTTGTAAATAGTGAATTAATACCACTGGATTACAATAGTAATACACGCGACGATGGATGCGTCCCTTAAATTGGTGCCACCTGGAGCAAAACGAATGGTGTCACCCCCTTGCAATTAATATAAAAATATCTATATCCGAATAGTTTATATATTATTTTAAAAACCGAAGGTATATTTGCACGATATTAAAGATAATTTGTAGATTATTTTATCAAGATTAATGATAAGATAAGGTTAATGATAAGATAAAGTAATCGATGAAATCGAGACTTTTGGACCACTGAAGAATTAGGGCTCACTGCTTATAGTTTCGAGTTTTACTTTACATTATTTTTCTTTGTTTTCTTAGTATATATGATTTAATTTTATAACTATTAAATTAATATATATATATATATATATATATATATATATATATATATATATATTAAAAATATATAATTCGAGCTCTAAAAGTTTATAATCGGCACACCCCTAAATGGTGTCACCCGGGTCGCACCGCCTCCCTGCCCTCCCCCGCCCTACCTAGCTTTACTGGTTCAAAAGATGTATTTAATAAGTCAGAGGCAATGTCATCGGCCACTGGTGAAAACGCCAAATGCAGCAACGTGCGCAGGATGATCGCGTGGTTCGTGCCGCGCGCGCGGCCGGTGGCGCGCTGGAAGAGCCTGGCGGGCATCTTCGCGCCGGCGCTGTGGGCGGCGGTGGCGGCGTCGCTGGCGGTGGGGGCGGCGGCGGGCGGCGCGCTGGGGCGGCCGCTGGGCCCGCTCACGCTGTGGCCGCTGCTGCTGGGCGCCGCGCCGCCCCTCGCCCTGCGCAGGCATTCGCAGCGCGTCTTCTTCGCGCTCTGGGCCGCCTACTGCCTGCAGGTAGCCCTCCATGACAAGGGCACGCGACCACGGTTATAGCGAACTCGGATATAGTGAACCTAAATCACTAGTCCCGTTTCATTTACTTTACTGGTAAGCGTAAGAAGATTCGGTTATAGTGACCCTGAACATCGGCTATACTGAACGTCGTAAATACGTCCCGTTTCACTTACATTACAAATAAGCGTAAGAAGATTCTGTTATAGTGACCCGAAACCTCGTCTATAGTAAACGTAGAAAGTACGTCCTGGAAATTAATAGGAAAATAACATATCGCCTCAGTGCCACAAATTCCAATACTTCGCTGCTTGGAAAAATACCGTCGGCCAAAGTTTAAAATAGAAGTTTCTGCCCTGGCGTGAAAGCAGGGCACCGAGAATGGGCGACTAGGGGGTACTGACGACTAGGGGGTAAATTCTGATGACCTAAATCATCGCCAAAGATGATCAATAAAACGCTCGTAAAATCTTTAAAAATGACCTAAAAGCAAAGAAAAATGACCTAAAAATGTTATCAAAACCAGTTCAGATGAACAACTTAAACTGCTCAATACGTTACTGATGTAATTGGGGCTTATTCTATTCATTCAAGTGAACTCTTTCAAACTTTCAGTTTGGAGTGTTCATTACTGGAAAATCTGTCTTTAGTTATCCCGAAATCGGCTGAACCGCCAATGACGCTGACATGCGTCACAGGAACCTTATTATACGTACCCACAATGGCTGACATTACAACTTCTGAGCAAGGAAATCGAATAGGGTACCTTGTATAGGTAGTCAGGAATTCTGTGGAGAACATCTCGTAAATATTATTTGAAGCAAGTACCATTAAAATGACATTAAAATCTATGAAATCAGCAAACTATGCATTAAAAATGACGGAATAGTTAAAAATGACATATTAGCCAAAATAGATTTAAAATGAAAAACAAAAGATGTATAAAAATGGGTCATTTCCTTTTGTCACAACATAAAATGAATTTCTATGCTAAAAGACATTGTTCTCATCCGAAAAGAAAAAATGACATTTCATTAAAATCCGCCCCCAACTGATGACCTTATGCCACCCAGTTTCAACCACCCAGTTTTGGAAACAACAGATGTGCTACAACGCGGCAACGACCGGCGATAGCCTGCTTCACCTTCAATCTTTGTGTTACTTGATATTCCGCGGAACAAAATGCGTTGAGTTCTACGTAGGCGACAGGAACCACGCAACTGCCATAGCCTGGCGATATCACATGGAAAAATGATCGGTTTCATTAGCTGCTGGCGCCATTCCGCTACCTAAAGCATCTCGTATGTAATTAGGCGAGTAAAAGGGCCTTCGGAGAGTGGGACGTCATTCCAACAGTACAAGAGATATTGAAGGCTGTCACAGAAGGCTTTACGATATTTAGACACAGAGGACAATGCAGAATCAGATATTGAGAGAGCATACATTCTGGAGAAGGATCTAAAGAAAATACTAATGAAAAAGTACGAAACAAAAAATTGAAAATAATCGATATTTTACTGACAAATATTGAAATTTTCAGTTCGTGCTGTGAATTTATTTTGCTCTATAATCTCTATAATAATAAAATCAATCGTTACGGACAAATTCTATTTAATTTTGACATTCTCAGTTATAGTAAACCTCGGATGTAGTGAACCAAAAACTTTAGTCTCCAGAAGTCCACTATAACCGGAGTCGACTGTATTCAGATAACAGTGAAATACTGCAAAAGAATCTACCTAGATATTTTGACAGAAGTAAGCGTTATAAGGGTCCTCGAAATAAAAAAGGGTTTGAAACGTATTTGGCCATGTGTTTATCTGTCCATCTGTGAAGAACGCTAAAGCACAATCTGCACATTAGATTTTTTATCTGAAACATTTTTGAATCTTTATCTTTTCACGGAAAAATTGTGTTTGGGGGAAACAAAAAATGACCAAATGCGTTTGTGGAAGACAAAAATAGCTTCAAAGTGATTTAAGATATTAGTGGAGAAATATCCTTTTCCTTTAACTCATTTTGTCCTAATTCACATCTTCATCACCACCACTATTCTTATTAATTATCACAATTATACAAGTGAAGAGTACGAATAAAATAAATATCAACAAATGCTGGTTCTACATTCAAGTTTATTTGAACATTCACAACTTTCCTCGGATTTATACGACCATTAACAGATTTTCCAGAGCAGAAATGTTCTTGCCAGAATATTGTGTTCTCATAATTTTATTTGTAAGAAGCCGTATTATTTTATTTATTTATTTATTTATTTATTTATTTATTTATTTTACGTCAAAAAACAGTTCAAACTGCATATGACGTTCTATTGGGAGAAGTGAATTCTGTGCACATTTTCGCACATTAATTTTAGAACTCGAGGTAAATAGCTTTGGACTTCCACATTAAAAGTCGTTTCCTTCAAAACCCATACCAATTTCTTTCAAGTAACATCCTATTTTCTCTCGTACAACATCCATGAACTAGACGAGCGTAGCAAAATTTGGGTGGTCAGACGGAAGAGCAGGTCTCATGGCCTGAGTCTCACCACGTAAAATAAGGCATCAATTCAGTTCGATTTTATTCGATTCAATCAAGGAAAAGCGCCATCCTGTGCGTGCTGGTGCGCAGGTGAACACGGCGTTCCAGTCGATGCTGGTGAGCACGCTGGCCGACCCGGGGCTGCAGCCGCCGCTGCGCAGCGAGGAGGAGCTGCTGGCGTCGGGGCTGCGCTTCTCCTACCCGGTGGGCATGGACGTGTACTTCAAGGCGCGCAACACGCCCGTCGCGCAGCGGCTGATGGACCTGCGCGAGCCCTGCAACGACATCCCGGGCACCGTGGCGCGCATGGTGCGCCACGAGGACGTCGCGCTGGCCATCACGCGCAGGTTCATGGAGTACCTCGCCCCCAGGTGCGCTTCCCTGCGCAGGGCGTGCTCAGACAGAGACCCAGACAGACAGAGAGGGAGGAAGAGATACAGGGAGAGACAGAAAAAAGAGGGAGACACAGAGAGAGACAGAAAAAAGAGGGAGACACAGAGAGAGACAGAAAAAAGAGGGAGACACAGAGAGAGACAGAAAGAGGAAGAGGGGAGAGAGAGACAGAGATACAGGGAGAAGCAGAGAGAGAGGGAGACACAGACAGGGAGGGGAAGAGGGGAGAGAGGAGAGAGGGTGGAGGAAGAGGAGAGGGAGGGGAGAGTACGAGGGAGAGAGAGACAGATACAGGGAGAGACAGAGAGGGAGACACAGAAAGAGACAGAGAGAGGAAGAGGGGAGAGAGGAAAGAGGGAGGAGGGAGAGGGGAGGGAGGGGAGAGAGGGGAGAGAGGGGAGGGAGACAGAGAGAGGGGGTTCCCAACTTTGGTCATTAGTCTAGCGCAAGGATTTCCAATCTTTTTCTTGCGTCAATCTCTTTTAAACGTATCCTTTGCTTCATCGACCCCATTACATTTTTCTCAGAAAGCAAACATAATGATAACACAAAGAATTGTATATAAATGATTTAAATATAATAATTCCGATAAATCAATATTTTCGTAAATATCTGGATTTATAATAATTGATACGCTTTGTGCAAAGATGTTGTTTAATTGATTTTAATAATTGAATCACCTTTGTACAAAATGTTGACAGTTTTTTAGATCACATATAACATTTCTTTTGTGAGTATCGCGAAGAATATTTTGTTGCACGATAGGGAAATATTGTAAATACTTAGAATTTTTTAGTTTTCTACGCATCCTAATAATCAATGATGGATTATAAATAATAGGGCCAATTTAAAAACAATCATTATTAGTGGTTTTGTAGCTTTATAATAATAAATATTTTATCAATTTCATTAATATTTTTCTAAACAATGGGACTTGATCTTAACCCACTGATCATTCGCCGACTCATATTCGGCTACAGGCCCCCAGTCGATCCCTTACGTGCTTTATTGACCCCCTTTAAAATTTTATCGGCCGTCTAGGGGTCGATACCGACCCCGCTGGGAACCCTCTAGCGCCTGAGGTGACAGCCGGGTGTGTTAGTGGTTTTCTTCTGTGGAACGTCTTTACGGCGTCGTGATTCCTCTTAGAATGTTCCAACACTGGCATGAAACCGCGATAAGATCGTTGCATTGGACTATCAGTTGACATTCGATGTGTAACGTCACAAGCTTCTGATTGTTGCACCTACGTATTGAGTCCCACCCCGGACATCTGACCACAAAGAAATAACCAATTTAATACACAATACAACCAAATGGTGTCTTCAAGCTGATAAACTTCACATAAAGTATTCTCGACAATTCATTGTCTGTTACTTTGTCTTTAATTAACTTTAAATATCAAACTATTTTCATTTGTCATATATTATTTTTCTTAGGAGCTAGCAGCTATACAAATTTTTACTTAGTTTCGTCACGCAATTAGGTAACATAATATATTTTGTAAGAATTTGCAGCAGAATATATATTTTTTATCAGTGATTGTCCTAATTGAATACATTTACTTTTACTTTTAATAATACATACATACCACACGGATTTGAAGAAACAATTTCTTCATCCGAAATCTAATGTAATCCCAATGATTCTACTTATTTCAAGCAACTTTCTCCATTATCTTATTGATATCCGGCTATAAATGACCACGCTACAGGTGAATTTCAAATAATTCGGCGAGGAGCTAATGTCCCCCGGCCAAGCTGCCCGTAATCCCGTATCCTCTTGCAATGAAATGAAGCAACAATTTACACAACTTTGTCTCCTCATGAACACTTATTTCAGTTTGATGAGTTACTACTCCTTCAACTCTTGTTCGTATCAAGATAGAGGTCCTGTCACGCGAGAGGTTTAAATTTATTTCCTGAATGTTGCCATGTGAGAATCGACAACGGTGCTATCACATGTGACCCATGCGTTAACGAATAGTAGCTTCTCTCCTCAGCTATATTATTCCAAAGTTATGCGCGCAAGCATAATGGTTGTACAGGTTGTTATATTAAGTTAGTGTTACACTTCTTCTGACATTAAAAGCTTTTTAACAAATACCTCTGAACTCCACGGAACTAATTTGAAAAATGTTTTTCGTCAAAAAGATTGTCAATTCAGTCCAATTCAATGATACCTCATTTTACGTGGAGAGACTCAGACCATTACTCTTCCGTCTGACCACGCAAATTTTGCTACGTTTTTATCACCTAGCGGACAAAGAAGGTATCACTCGGACGATGAAACAGTCAATTCGTATTTATCTCAGATGCTTCTTTAGGATTGAGAGCTTTTCTATTATTTTTTTAACACATGCAGTAGATCTACAACATGGGACTGCCGACTTTACTTCCCCATAATAAAGCCGTAGAAAGGATTTTTCGCCCTTAAAAATCCACGAATTCGTTCGGATTTGAACCCGCAGACTTGGGTAAAACGGGTCTACACGCAAACCGTTATACCACCAAAACCGCCAAACGGGCCATGTCACGGTGCGCGTCCTTGCCTCAACCCACCTGCCCTGAAACGAGCATCGCGTCGCGCCCTGTGCGTGCCGGCAGGAACTTCTCCGCGAACGGGAAGCCGCTGTTCGCGTCGTTCGCGGAGGACGTGTACAGGGGCCAGATCCTGATGTACGCGCGTCGCGGCACGCCCGCCTTCCCGGCCGCCGTGCAGCTGGTGGCGCGCGCGCGCCAGGCGGGCCTGCTGGCCAAGTGGTGGGCCGACATCACGCGCGTGCGCACCGACCAGGCGGCCACCGCCGCCGGCGACGGGCACGCCTTCGCCATGAGCCTCGCGCACTTGCAGGTACTTGCAGGCTCGCAACAGTGCGCGCCTTCCAGTGCCGTACGATAGAAAAATCCCATGATTCTCACAACGGCCTGAGTGACTCGCAATTTTGGCCAACGCATGGAACCATGGAAATAGTAATGTTACAAGTACCAATGGGGTCAGTATAACCTCAGCATATACATGACACTATCACACAAAATAATCATTGTTTTATGAAACACTGTATAAAACTTCGTGGGACATTCAACATACATGAATATGTTTTTCTGTAAAACAATAAAAAACTGACAAAAATACTAAAGCGCCAACAAAACGTAATTTAACTACTGCATAAAATTTCCAGTAATTTTCTTTTCAAAAAGTAAACACTACATCAGAAAAATAAGCAAAGGGAAAGAAAAATTAAAAAAATTATAAATGTGATTTTTTGGTTATATATTTTCTTATAATGCTTGGGTATTTTAATCATACGACACATTTTTCACCGATTTCTGGAGAGGTTTTTTTTTTTCAGAAAAAATTATACAATCATAAGCAAAATAAAATTGGGTTTTACATTATTGGGAAGTCTCTCAATAAAATACATGAAAAGTCAAGTCCAGATTTGGCATGGTTCAAAAGATGCAGTGTTTAACGATAGCAGGTATCACATAGATTCCGTGCTACCACGTACGCCAGCGTCACGAAAATGGATTTCATTAATCCATTTTCACACTTATAATAAAACACTTTGAATATTTTAGTGTCGATGTTTCTTACATGAGTAATGATAATCCATTTTTAAATTGTTTCTCGCCCTCGACTGTAGCTAACAAAAGTACTACTGTAGCTTAAAATAGTTGTGTTCGTACCAAGTTACCATTTTAGTGGTGCGTCCGATATCATAATTAGTTTCCTAAATAATGTTAAATATGCCTGAAAATGGGTTTTATTCTTGTATCATTAAATTTGATAAACTTTGACAATTATGTGGTCCATTTTCAGGCAGCATTCTTCTATTTGCTTATGGGGCTCACGCTGTCCTTCATTGCGCTGCTGGGAGAATTAGCGGTGTCCAGCAGACACACAACACGTCGTCAACGCAACAAATTGAAGAATAATTTATTCTAGATTATAAATACAAAAATTAGTATAAATATTTACTCCCTCTATTTAGTCACAATTGGTTCTGTAATTTTTTAATAAGAATGATTTACGAGAGCCTAAAGTTTAACAACCTCTCTAAGTTTGAAGGGAGATATCATTCTTAGCTCTAACCATATCCAAGTATCACTGTGTTTTGATGAGAGTGTTTTTCTGACGTCAATCACTGGATCTATGCTAGGTAAAATTTCTATCATGCTATAATAAAATTCAAAATGTGTTATGACAATGGCAAGGAAACACAAACTGTTCAACTAGTCTATATCATCCACTGCAATTATTTGTAAAAATAAAATATCATTCAAACACTCGATGAAAACAATGTGAGCAAATATTATATCACCAAACCCTCTAACAATATCTTATTTTTCCTCTTGTCAAGGTTTTTGAAAAATAATTTATCAAGTAGACATATTTTTGAGGACATATTCCATTGTATTCATCCTTTTCTTTTCAGTTAAAACAAGATGTAACACTCGGGGGTTTTCCCACGTTGTGTGACTCAGCACACACTTCTTTTAACACTGTTACTCACTCTCTCGTGTTCACACCGAGTTTGTTGGGCTCATTCAGGGAAAAGCACTCTGCAAGTTATTCGCGGAACGCCCGGGAATGCGCGACACTGCATAAAAGTAAATCCACAGCGTTACAAAGTCCGACCTATTCGCTGTCAGATTTTTTATGTTTGGAAAATATACTGGTACGTAAGATAAACAGCGATACAAGCGCCACGTCCCCGCTGGGCAGAGTTAAATGTTTATGCAGCGCGCATATTTTAAGTTCGCAGTGACGGCGCGGAAATAAAACACAACGCCCGCGTTTCGCAGCCGCATAAAAGCTGGCGGCGCTTTATTTGCTACGGGCGGCACAGGACGACCTAGGACAGCGGCGGACAGTAGAGGACGACAGAGGGCGGTGGCGAAAGACAGAGGTAGGGGGAGGACAGCAGAACGGGAGAAACGACCGATGACGGGAGTGGACGGAAGAGAACGGAGGAGGGCGATAGAGGGCAGTGAAGGACAACAGAGGAAAGTGGAGAACGACGCCGGGGGCGGCAGGGAATGGTGGAGAATTGAAGACAGGAGAAAACGGCAGGGGATGGTAGAGAACGATGAACAGCGGAGGACAGCAGAACACGACAGACGAAGGGGGAGGTAAGCAGAGGTCGGTGGAGAACGATCATAGATAGAAGACGACAGAAGACGGCTGAAGACGAAAGAAGGCACAATGACTACATGCGATTGAGAAAGGCGGAGGATGACCGGTGATAGTGAGCAGCTTCTGCAGCTCAAAACGACGAAGCAGGTGGAGAACGGTGCAGTGACAGAGAAAGAATTCTAGAGTGTTTATGACAGCAGAAGATGGAAAATAACAGAAGACGACTCTAAATGGCAGCATTCAACAGACGATGCCATTGTAAAACAATAGACTGATCGCGAAAGAGCGTATTTCCCAGAACATGAGGATAGTGAAAACATGAAAGAATGGAAATCATAATCGAAAAATATAAATGGCGGAAAACAATAGTAAGCATAAAAAAGAAACAACTAAGAAAAATTGAATCAAATCGATGCAAAAAGCAATTCGATTTTAATACCTAGATACGAGGTATAGTTTAAATAATGGAAAAGCACTTTTACGAAAAAAAAAAAACAACGTATTGATGAAAAAGAATTACCTTTTTAAAGAAAAATGTTCCGTCCAATGAGATAAAAATCATTGAAATCTCTCATGATCGCATTTTACGACAATGCTAAACATTACACTGTTACTGCAAAATGATAATTAAGTTCATTTAAAAGCAAGTTATTTATCATCGTAACGTTTTTATGGTACTTTCCACTAAATAGTAATTAATTTTCATTTGAAATAAACTCATTAACACCTTATTATGCGTTGGGTGATCTCTTTCTATTTCACATTCGGATGTTTTTTACAAAATATAATGATATTTTTGAACAGATCCCCAAAATATGATAATACGCGAATATTTACATATTAACGTAATACCATTTTCGCTAAGCGCTAGCGTAATATCATATTCGTTCAAATATGTCACATTTTTCAAATCATTTTTAAATGTAAAAATAACTTATTCTGAAAAACTATAGAATACCTACATGGCAAAAGATATATGTACTGTACATATCCCTACAGCACATTGAATATGAACAAAATAGTGTGTATCTAAACAATTCCATTAACTTATTAGTAATAAAAACCATTATTGTTCTTTACGATCAATTGTACTCTACGTATAAATAGGACGCGACGCATCAGGGTCGCGACATATTTTTGCTGAATGTTTAAACTCCTAACTATACACGATTTTGACCTCTTTGACCTCGTCGCTTCGCGACGCATCTTATGTGTGTTTAATCGTAAAAGCGCGGAGGTGCAAACGTTTTAATGGCTACATTTGTACTTACGCAAGTAGTAAAAATTTCTGAGTTTTAAAAGATACTATACGATCTCAAAATTAAAAATTTTATTCCCACACTAAGAATTGATTCACTATCGTACTTGTCAAAGTAGAAAAGGAGCTGAACACAGCATAAATCTCAACAAATATCACAATCCTGACCGACTGACTTGAGCCAACACTCTCAGCCGTGCACATATAACCGAATAAAATATGACGTCAGTGCGCATGTGTTGGCTTCTGTGCTGCCACAGTGTACAATAAGGGAGCTTCCAATTGATGTGTTGGCTTCTGTGCTGCCACAGTGTACAATAAGGGAGCTTCCAATTTACATCGGTGTGCAGGTCAATGTCACTTACACCATTAAGACATGGGATTGATGTGTCAGGAAAGAGATGCTAAACTGGTTTCAACACGTTGTCAAAAGTTAATACGCCTTCATTATCAAAATCTAAATTCAATTTCTTATTAAAATTGATCACTTTCTGTTTCCAGAAGTGTGAACTGCAGTGTTACCTCATTAGTGAAATGCATGTCATATCCCTTGATTGTTTCGTGATTTCTGGCGTGTCAACTACTAAGGTCATTAGTCTCGTAAGTGAAGTGCATGTTTTCATCGGGGGGTGATGGTGATTTTCCCCCGCTAGATGGCAATATCAGGCACCGACCTACCGTCGTCTAGCGTGGTTTTCCCCAACCAAGTATCTCCCACCAGCAAGGCACCGCCCCAGGTGGGACAAGCTCTAAGCTCCAGACTGGTCTCTCGGATGTCATATCCCTTGAGATATCAGGGTTCCTCTCTCGCTAGAATCTGAATTCTGACGCCCACTTGCATGTCGGCTTCTGAGTCTTTTACTCCTCATGGTATCTCCCCCGGCGAGGCTCAGACACTGCCGGAACAATGTATATGCAAGGGTTGTCCAACTGGCAGCCAGCAGTGCCATTTACTGCTCTCCGAGAAAGGTTATTTGTCCAAAGGGAAAGACCCTTGCAACTATTTCGAACGAGAATATAGTGCGCCTAACGCACACGCACTGCCGGAGTACACTCTCCTCCCTCTTTAATGTCAAAATAGGTTACGTTTAGGTTTAAGAATTTTCTCTAGTAAATTGAGAAGTTCAATATCATTTCAATGTGTTTCCCAGAGTTATACGTGGTATGGCCTGATATCAGGGACGGTTCCATCCCCCTCTCCTCCATTTCATAGCAGCAGGACAAACTTCCCAGATCAACAATACGGAGATGTCAGGCGTGGATTGCCGTGTAATGATAATACGGCCCGCAACCATTTTAAAAGTTTTAGCTGTAGCCCTTGAGACGTTCCAAGAGCAGAGCCCTGGTATAAGCTGTCGTCTGGTCTCCCAACATATGAGGTAGTGTAGGGCATGTAAGTAAAAGTGTGAGTGTATTTGTGAGTTTGTGTAAGTAAAGACAAGAAGCCAAAATGAGGAAAGAAATATCCTCACAATCTGTGAACCATTTGTTAAAGTCCTGCTCCAAAATTCGCCTAGAATTGATTGGGAGAATCAATTATCAAAGAAACCGGAAGATACAATTCTCGACCAGACCGTATCTGAATTCGAACTAGCTATCCAGTTAGTGTCAAAAATTCTCAGTCGTCGGAACTCGAACCCAAGAATCTCTCTGCAGGGACAGTTGTTGCTCTGAGCCATCTCAGTCGTTTTCTTACAAAAAGAGAAGTTGTGGTACAGAAATACTTTCATCACTCACTTTTCCATCACGCACATATACTTCCATCACTCACACTTCTTCCCAAAAAACAGAAAGATATATCATTTGGGTGAGTTACTTTAATCTTCTATGTACAAAATATGCGCTAAATGTTTAGATTTACATAATTAGTTTATAATGATTTTAAATACGTGAACAAAACCCTACCGTTACAGCTGGGCACTGCGTACCTGCAACAGAAAAACGTTGATAGAAAATGTGCACAATAAGCAATAAAGTTAGCAATAAAAACATTTTGCTTCGCAGTATAAGTGAAATATTATAACGGAGGAGGAAATTTATTAATAAACTCATTCATTCTTTCGTAAGCATGTAATATAAGAAGCGTTGAGCCAATAATATTTTAAAAATTGGCTTTATAATGTATTTTCAGGGGGACCATCAGTCTAAGTCATTAGACGCATTACATTTCATCTCATTGTTCCGTTCCCTAATATATTAAGTTCACCTCGTATGCCCTAAAGTCCTAGTGAAAACGCATTGATATTTGGAAGTGTATGAAAGCACATCACAATCTTATGTGAATTATTTCTGAAAATATTTAATCTCCTGCTATACTTGTCCAGCATTCTTTGCAATATAATTCACATTTTCTCGCAAATCAGATCATGTTTTGAAATCAGTTTCCTGCAACTGTGAGATCTCAAAATACCAATACAATTCTTAAACACATTAAACTTAATAAATACGTTTGTGGTCGAATTCACTTTTGTATATTATTATTGTTCATTTGATAAACAGCTTTCGATGCTTGAGCCGTCAAAATGGCATCTGTCTGTCTGTACCTGGCGCAACAGTCCGCGTACGGGCTATGACCTACCAGCAGCGTCCCGGCCTCGCGGCCATGAGTTAAGCGGGTGCGTGGGGTTAGCATAAAAACATCTCCACGCCGTATTCTGGTCTTCTCAACCTGAGAAGTGAGTTTTCTCATCGTCACACAGCAACGTATACTGGGACATTGCAAGGAAAACCCACATTATAATCTTGCCCGACCGGGTATCGAACCCAGGCTCGCGGTATGGAAAGCGAGCATGCTAATCAATGAGGGAAACCGCATGGGGCCGAAATTGCATATAGCTGAGTGAAAATGAAAAATCAAATAACTAAAGTAGATATTAAAATATGATTATCATATTTACAAAACCTTTTTAATACATACTTCGATAATCTCATTTATTTGTACAATGCCAACTAGATTTGACCAGAACGTCGTAATCATTAACAGCTTCATTGTCAATAGAATCATTGATGGATAGGAGGTTGTAAATAAATAATATAAATGATAGAGCAATGATGAATGAGATTTAGAATTTGAACTCCTGTCTCAGCAGTGGAATGCGAGCGGTCTGACCGCTCCCCAAAGGGTTTCCTCGCACTGCTTCATTATGGTCCATCCAGTGTTCCTGAAATGCAACATTCGTCATCAAAGGCGTCGACGCGCTTATCACTCACAGCGTGATCTCTTCACCCGCAGCGGAGACTTCACCTGCATCGACTCGCATCGTGGACTTAACACCCGCGGCGTCGGCGCTTCACCCGCAGCGTGGGCGCTTCACACCCTACATGAGCCCTTCACCCGCAGCGGGGACTTCTCCTCATCGACTCGCATCATGGACTTTACACCTGCGGCGTCGGCGCTTCACACGCAGCGTGGGCGCTTCACACCCTGCGTGAGCCCTTCACCCGCAGCGGGGACTTCACCTGCATCGTCTCGTATTGTAGGCCTTACACCCGCGGCGTGGGCGATTCATCTGTAGCGAGGACTTCCTCGCTGCCTCCGTCTGCCTCCGTCTGTCAACAGCACTTCGGCTACGCTCTGCCTTTAAGCCTAAATGTACCGAAAAATGCTTGAAGGAAAATTCAACAGATTGCAAAACTTTCAAAGGGGAATTTACAATACCAATAACGTTTGAAAATGGTCCGATTAAGTTCAATGTAACAATACGTTCAAGAAATGGGTGTAATTTCGGTTTTACTAGTTCGCTTGTCAAATAGGGGTAATAAGATTGACCCTAAAATTTTTCAATCCCTCAAAATCATTGTAAAATACATTTTTTACGATGTTCAGTGAGCGTATCGGCTACTTATTAGCATCATTTAAAAGTATACTTCACATCCATTTGAAATTAAAAGACAGTGCAACTAAATCAACTGTTGCCTTTAAATCTAGAATTTCCCGGTGAGCATATCATATGATAGAAAATGAAAGAAATGTTACACACTCATTGATTCCTTTAACACCCAATCTTCTCCTTCTATGTCACAATATTTTCTATCATACTTTATTCAAGATAGTTATATTTTATACACGAGTATTCCTAGTACTAGAAGTGAAATAACAATTCGAGCTGTATTATCTTATGGATATTAACCAAAAGCAACAGACACCTAAAAAACACAAAATATTTTCTCGTATTAACGTACTAGTAGGAAACTACAATCGGCGCCCAAACATTCTCCCAGCCACCCTCCCTCGACTCACGACCTCTCTCTTCCACTCTGCTCTAAACCATCAGCCTCGCATATCGTCTGATTTAAAGCGGTTTTAAAATGTTTTACGCTAATGATATCGCGTGTTTGCCACCAAATACCGGAATATAAAGTCTGGACGCAAACACAAATATATGGACGCGCTCAATTATTTACTCGTTTCCGCGTCCATCATTCGAGAGTGTGTACCGAGGGTAGGGCTAGTGGGAGCGAGGGAAGGCTGCCCCGCCCACTTTCGCCCTTTGATCTCACGCACGCGCCGCGGGCACGCGAGGGGCACGCGAGGGGCGCGGGCGGGGGACGGCAAGGTGCCCAACCGGAAGCTGCAGCTCCGGATAAATAGAGCTGCAGTCGAGAGGGGAGCTGCTTTAAAAAGCATAAATGACTAGTTCTTTTTGAATCAGTTGATTCTGAAGTCCGGTATTCTAGTACTGATGAAATAGTGTGATGCAATGCACCAAATCCCGCTTAATTTATATGATTTGTGACTGCTCTGGCATAACTATGGGAATCATTTCTGAAAATCACGGACTGTTAAGAGAATCTTGTAATGAGACTTATGTTAGTGTTTATGGATCAGGTTTATTACACCGGCTAACAAACAGTCTCGTTTCATCTATGCCTGGAAATAAATTATCAAAGCAGTATAGACAAATAAAAATCAGTATCACATCATTTTGTTATGATAGGTAAAGAAATGAAGATTTTAAGTGGAAGGAAATAACACTTGGTGGATATTTGCATTTACAAATATTGAAATGTCACCGATATTGGAATATTGCAATATCACCAATGTGGTGAATATCAAAAATATTTAATGTGGATGCGACTAGTCATGTATTTAAGTTCTTACACTCTAAAGAGATATCCAACTCTAAAGAGATATTGCAATTTTCCATGCTCCTCTAAACGTTGTAGATTAATTCTTAGGACAATTAAGTAAAAATACATTAATATGAATCTTTTACTTGCGTTTTCATATAACAATTTAACTTAACATACATGTTCATACACACGTCCATATAACATACATGTTCATGTACGTGTATGAACAACGCCATCAGAGAATAATGACCCCGAAGTATTGCACCTATATTTACATCTTAGGAATATTCCAACCTACAAATTTATAAGCAGTATTATGTCATGGGAATGAAATGAAAGGAAATATTTTCTACATTGAATAGCAACCTCCACATTCATGTGAACGTGAAAAGTTCAAAGTGTGTAAGAATTTCTCATTAAGTGAAGTTCTAAAGTTATCCACAGATACACAATACATAGAGGAATGTGACGCCCACATAGCTCTATGTAATGAAATGTGTGAGTGCTGCTTGTGCGTCGAGCGAACCACTGGAATTCTTCCACCCACACAGTCTGAATGCGGCACAGTCATTCTACAGCGCTGGACTACAAGCACTGCTGTGAATGTTGTTTCCTCAGGATTTTTTGCGTGAACAACGGCTTTGTGGTGCTGTTGTGCTGACGTCGAAGTTGCGAGGGAGAAACAAAATTGTGTGATAATATTGACGTATGTGGGAATCAAATAGAAAGAACCCTACTACGAATCAGCAATTACTTATGAACCGATTGTACATTGGAGCCCTACATGGTATAAGAATTGTACAAGTATTAATTATTGAAAGACTTGAGTCAATAAGTATTAATACGTTATAAATAATACTAAATGAATATTATTAGAATCACAAAAATGCTGGCAATGCTCAACAAGCTATGATAACAGGGAAATAATGCCGGAGAGACTAGTGGGAACATCACAAATTCAAGGCAAGTTTTCATGTTTCTCAACGTGGGGGATCATAGGTGAGAAGAGTGACTATAATAAAATTATAGTTGATAGAACTGATAGGTAAAATGTAGACTTCTGAAAATGAATATAATATATTTTGCGTAATAAAGACCTTGGGAAACCATTTCAGCTTAAGACACTATGCCAGAGAATAGAGATTCGAATTAGCTATTAGTAATATTATGAATGAGTAATGCACATGGAAAATAAGAGATGGAAGTTATATATGAGAAAAATAACACTTCAGAACAATGGCAACAATCACGCAAAATTCTCGAATCCTAGAATGTCAAACAATTCTGCGATATTTCTCATCACTGTTTTGTCTATTTACAACAATAATTTATTTTGTGGAGGAGATACCGTGTGAAAAGCGTATATATTTAGCAGCGCATCTCGTGGTCAAGCGACATAGGAGTTGATGATGCAAATGGACCATTCAATATGTGAGATGAGAATATGCACATACGATGTTTGGACCATTACATGCAAACAAAGGTCTTCCATTAGATGTAGTGACGATATCCACTACAATCCTCACTCGTGAAATCACATTCAAAGTATGTGGATAGTTCATCTCAGTGTTGATTAAATGCGAACAAAGCAACGGTGCCATTCATCACAACAGAACACAAGGTACGGAGGAAACGGGATATTATGTAAGCAGTATTAGTACCCAATAGCTGACAGCGCACACAATGCGATATTAGATTTCCGCTCAAGTAACGAACACCCGCACTCACACATATGAACACGAACGAGAAGACAATCGTCGTGTCATTGAAACCGTAACACATTTTCCCCTCCGATCGATAGTACGTTCCGCGGGCATCAGATGTCGCGGCAGAGAAGCGCGAACGCGTGCGAGAATGCGCCAACACCCGGGCGCGGCCCACCGCCCTTCGCAGCAGCCAACCCCCCCCCCTTGCCTGCATTGTCTCGCGCGACGCCCCACAGTGGCGCCAGGTGAGTAATGAAATCGCACCCTTCATTAGCCCTCGAGCGACGCGCGACGCACAGTGGGCCGAAGCGAAGCCGAAACTATTCTTGGTTTTTTTGTTGATTGATTGATTCACTGATTTTTTCGTGTTTCCGGGCGCGTCAACGGCTTTGGTCATTAGTCCCGTAAGTGCAGTGCATGTTTTTTTCTCGAGAGAGATGGCTGTGATCTTCCCCCGCTGGATGACGAGATCCGGCGCCGATCTATTGTCGGCTAGTGGGGTTTCCTCCTAAACAGGACTCTCCCACCAGAGGGGTACCGACCCAGCCGGGACAAGCTCTAAGCTCCCGGAGTATGTGGTAGTGTAGTGCATGTTAGTGTAAATGTGTGTGTAAGCGGAGATGATAGGACAAGGAAGAGGAAGGACAGATCGCGCGCGGTCCGTGGCTCGTTTGGTAGGGTACTGCTCCGGCATTCGCCTGATGTTGATCGGAGAAACCACGGAAAACTACCGATTACAGCAGCCGGCCGCTAGAATTCTCCTCCAGACAGCGACTGAATTCGACCTAGTTGAAAAGCTAGTGTTGAAGTGCATCAGGACTCGAATCTAGGAGCTCCCGGTCAGAGGCGCTGCAGTGACATCAGTTGATGCATTGAGCAACCGCTCCCGGTGGGGGGTCTCGTAACAATGTGGATGATATTAGGTCATTTTTACACCTCCCGCCATATAAAATGAATCTTTATAACAATGATAAGCACATGTTTGAGGCCATGAGCCCCGTTGAGAAGAACGTTCGCGAGTTAATTAAAAAGATTCATTTCATGAGGCGGGAGGTGTGTAAATGACCTAATGTCATCCGCCACGTTACGAAAACTTAAGAATAGTTTGTATAGGACGAAATGACCACAAGTCCACAAATTCGGGGTAGTATATTTGTGGTATGGAAAGGACAGTCGTACCACGCGCGCCAGCATTTACCGCACCAGGGCGCAGCAATTACCTGGCGCCTGGATACTCCTCCAAGCAAATCGCCCGGTTGGCCCCTCATTAGTCAGCCTGCCTTTATAACTGCGGAAGAAAGCCTTTATAACTGCTGAGAAGTGGCGAATGGAAGTAGCGTGTGAAGTGTGTTCAGTGCAAGCGTTTGGCGGTCAGTGAAGTTGGTATTCGGATACGGTGACCCTTGACAGGGTTTTTGGTTCCTCCCCATGCGGCTACGTAACATTACCACGCAAGTGGATCCGGCTTTCTCCCCACGGCTTATCTCCTGGAGCACGGATTTCGACCCTGCAAAGGATACGAACTTTCCACGGAAAGTTGCTACCGACAAACGCTTCTCCGGGCTTGGGTTCTGTCCTCGATGTTCTCGGGCTCCCGGGCGTTTCTGTACACTCCACTGCGGCATCGCCATTGGCGGGCCTTTCTGTTTCATTCGGCATGTTGTGTGTTTATCAAATAATTGTCTGCCATCAAATTAGATTAATTTGTTGTAATACAGAACATATCCACAACTTTAGGGATATGAGAAACAACTAAGAACGTCTTCCTAAATAAATATAAAACATATATAGAAATTTTGGAGAGAAAAAATAGAAAGTAACTTTGGTTAAGTTGGTTCGAATCCGTCTATACTGATTTCGATGGTGAAATATCTTGGATTTTTAATATGTATTATACACAGCAATGGCTTTCCATTCACTTTATGAATAAAATGACGAAGAATTCATAATTTCCGTAGTATTTTTTATACAAATTTAGAAAGAATTCCATTAAAGGGTTCATATAACGTATTGCTGTTTTTACACCATCAATATATAAATCGATAGAAATAAGGTTGAAATTCTCAACATTGTTCTAATAACTACGTGAGTTTGTAAATAACTGGAAATTTCACATTCCGTTGCAAAGACAAAAATTAATGGATATCTACCTAATAAGTTATAATATACCATCAAAGTAAATAAATGTGCACGTCCATTCAAGAACACAAAACCAGGCGTCAGAAAACGCACGTGAAAATTTGTGACATTGATTAACATAAGAAACTTTTCAAACGAAATTGGCGCACGAGTAGGTTAATCGCTTGTATTTAGAGGTTCTGCCTCCCAAAGTATTGATGCCTCAAAGTTTACATCGGGAGCGGTAGCTCAGTGCATCAACTGATGTCACTGCAGCGCCTCTGACCGGGAGCTCCTAGGTTCGAGTCCTGACGGCGGCAGGATTTTCGACACTAGCTTTTCAGCTAGGTCGAATTCAGTCGCTGTCTGGAGGAGAATTCTAACGGCCGGCTGCTCTGATCGGTAGTTTTCCGTGGTTTCTCCGATCAGCACCAAGCGAATGCCGGAGCAGTACCCTAACAAAGAGGCCACGGACCTCGCGCCATCTTTCCTTCCTCTTCTTTGTCCTATCCTCTCCCCTTACACACACACTTACACTAACATGCACTACACTACCACATATTCCAGCAGACTGGTCGGGAACTTAGAGCTTGTCCCGGCTGGGGCGGTGCCCCGCTGGTGGGAGAGTCCTGGTTAGGGAGAAACCCCACTAGCCGATGGTAGGTCGGCGCCGGATCTCGCCATCCAGCGGGGGTAGATCACCGCCATCTCCCCAGAAAAAACATGCACTACACTCACGGGACTAATGACCGAAGCAGTTGACGCGCCCGGAAACACTGCAAAATCAATCAATCAATCAAAATTTACCGCAATCCAGCAAAACGTTTCACATTTCGGTAGCAGGCTCGTCGTTCGCTTTTTGCTGCGCACGGCTCGTGGCTCTGCGTGCTGCGAGCGGGGGGGGGGGGCGGAGGGCTCAGGCGGTGCGGCGGCCGCCCATTGTCTCCCGCGCGAATTAATACGCGCGCTGTGCTGACGGTTATGGAGTGCGTAATGACCCCGCGGCCGCCTCTCCGATCATTGAATCGGCGCAAGATGCTATCTCCTGATTAGCGCCCACGCGCGGCCGGCCGCGTCGGAGGGGAGGATGACAGGGGGCGTGGGAGAGCAGATTTGTGGAGCGCCGCGGCGAGGGCTGCTGGCACGTGGGTCGAATCCAGAGGGGGTGTGCAGTTTTCAGCCGCATGAAACGCGCAAAGTGAAACGGATCTGGCAGTTTGCGGTTCGTGGCTGGGCGATGACATGCGAATGGTTTCAGATATTATGTGAACACCTGAGTATCGAATGGCAAGAGCGTTTCGATTTATTTGCATAATGATAACTGTTAGATGCAAATACACATGAAAACGCCTTAGTAATTTTCCAATTGTTCAAAATGTGTTGAATTCAAACAAGTTTTGAGTAACTTGATAAAAAAATGGCATTTGCGTTCAATTATCATGAACATATTTCTATGGTATGAAATAATGCACGAATCTAAGCGATTTTTGCGGATAAATTAGATCAAATTTAAAATATTCCTGTCAGCAAGATGTTTTCCCTTAGTCAATATTTTTTCTTCCCCAAATCATACGATTTTCATCCAGAATTTTAATGTTCTAATCCACCTCTAATACCATGTATTATTTTAGTCGTTTTAATAGATTTCCAGACAAACTACCCACAAAGATATAAGTTAAATGTTTCGTATTTCTAATAAATAGCGTGCCAATTAAAATATTGAAACATTTATTTCATTTTTTTCACTGTGACGGTAAGTCTCGTATCTCGGCAGTAATCAAATTAAAAGTCACATTATATAAACTAATAAACCTACTCGTATATCATAAAATGCTCAAATTTAAGAATTACTACTACGCTCCATAACATACATGTAAAATGTTTTCGTTATAAACAGAACAAGCTGTTTCATATTACTAAGATGTCCTTGTGAAGAATCTGTTATTTCGATGATCGAATAGCAAAAACACTGGATAGAAACCACTATTTCTGGAAAATTAGATTATCGGATCAACAAGTACTTAGCACTTATTTGTTTAGCAGCAACGATCTGCTGCAACTCTTGGTGAGTAATACAAAGGCCGTCATCTTCGCTGTTAGAATATGTTTCGACCGAAGAAATGTTTGTAAGGTGAAAACTTTCTGCCTGCGGTTGTTGATAAGTATCATTTCCAAACCAACTTGAACGGTCCAAATAGCTAATTGCTAGTTGCTTGCCAGTTGTGACACGCACTGCGCAGTGGGCAACGATGGGGTCCCAACCTACGGAGCGTTCTCCATGTCGCGCCGCGCGTGGCGCTCGCAGCGCAGCCGCCCAGCACCAGCGCACGTGACGCCCTCCCCGCCACTCACCCGCACTCCCTCTGCACGCGGCGGGTGAAGACAGAGGTGCACAATGAAAGCGGATTTATACTTACAACAACTAAACAGACAGATCATGTACAACATCCGTCTGTCACTTCGTTCTAGTGTTGCGGGTTGCATCTCATTGAAGTTGAGAAACAACAAATTGAGAACTACAGAAGTTTTAACCATAAAATTTTCAAATAAAATACACAAAAATTATAGTAGAACTCTGTTTCCGCATTTTTATTTGATTTTAAAAAACACTACGAAAAATATGTTTTGTAGTAAAAATGCTTACGATCGAACTATTTTATTAATATTTAATTAATTATTTGCCATTCCTTTGTGTCAAATAGATAGGGATGTAAATATCAGTGTAATGATCAGGATACCACGTATTATGTTCTTTTAACGTAAAGGAGGTGGGTATGGGTACGGCAGGTTCTAACATCGTTGCAATCATTCCGCTCGTAGTAACACTTAGTGAGACTATGGACTAGAGACCTGTTCTCCCCTTTTCTCAGTTCTTGGAGGGGGCAGCACTCCAGACTTTTGCAGCCTCACCACTCATCTGCACGCACTCTCCCATCGACTTATTCATTACTACCATTACTCCTGCTATCTCCTCCCCCTCCTGTGACTCCCACAAATCCCACGCCTGCGCAAATGACCATGACGCGACAGCTCTCGCTAACACAGGACGCACCACTTTCGGTTGCAGTTAAAGAACCAAGCACGGTCTTCTCATGCTCTGTTATGCCATTGAAGCAACGTCTATACTGACAGATACGAAGAGTTGTATAATTCATTCAAAATATGGCAATAAGAATAAAAAATGTAAAATAACACTTTTTCCGGAACACAATACACTATTCTTCACAGATTTGCTCTACAATGTTGTTATATACTAAAACTATTTTAAAAATCGAAATATCTTCATTGAGGTAAACTGCATGAGAGTATGACACCCGTATGAGACAGTGTTCCTTAATTAGAAAAACACATTGGAAATAATATATTATGATTGCATGAAACATTTAAAAGTACATCTATTTTAATTAAAATTTTCGTTTGAGACTTCTCATTCCAAACAAATGGAAGTCTAATAGGAAATGGAGTAGTTTTGAAAAAGTTTGTACCCTCAATTGATTTAATATCTGCAATAAATGTTTTAGGTCGACTTTCTTTAAAAAATCCTTCAGACTGCTTAACGAGCATTATTTCATAAGAATTAAAGATTTGAACCGTCAATTTTTCATGACGTATACACAAAATTATTTTAATGAATACTCAATACTTGAATGAAAATATTTGAAAGAAACACTGGAAGTCGTAAATATTTCGGGCATCGTCAATTCTCTGAATAACTCTGCAGACTGAAAAGTTACCGTTTCACCACTAACAATTTTTTTCTCAGTCGCAGAAACATTACATTTCAGCGACCATAAAACTGTTTTGGACCACATAACAACTTGCAATAATCTGACAACACTACAGGATATTGCGAGCCGCATATCCTTCACCATTTCATTCACTTTCACCAGACAGATAATGTCCGCCGCATTCTCCGCCTTCCTCGAACACTTTCTCCCCTCGCCGGACAGGTATAAAGTGGCGTCGTATTAGGAACAAGCGCCATATTGCTATGAAAGCTCGCGCGACACGCAGTTACATTTTGACACGCATTGCCGGTCGTTACCTCGCGTTCCGCCGCCCCCTGCCCCCCCTGCCCCCTTCCCCCCCTGCCCTCCCCTGCCCCCCGTTCCCATCGCGGCTGCCGTCACCGCTGCCGCCTCCACCGCCGTCTGCCCCCGCGGCTCCCACCGCCCCCGTCGACTTGGACGCCCTGCTACCCCCGCCGCCCCTGCAGGCTCTGCCGGTGCCGCCACTGCCACCGCAACCCTCACTGCCTCCGCCACCGCCGCCGCCACCACCTAACTCACCGCCGCCCTCGCCCCCGCCGCGACCACCGCCGACATTCGCGCGTAAACCGCCATTTATGTTTACGATCAATCCCCGAGAAACCGCCTCGCGATAAACAATAGCAGCGCACAATGCCAGCTCGAGGGGCGGCGGCCGACGGGGGAGGGAGAGTGCGTCTTTGGGGAGACGGGGCCTGGAGGGGCAGGCAAATGGTGGCGTAGCAGAGTCGAAATTGCACGGAATAGTTCGAGGAGGGAGGGTCATATTTGAGAACAAAGTTAAGAAGGTGGTAATGTTGATCCAAGTGGTAGGATAGGTTGTAGGGGAGGAATTAAGTGTTAGCGATTCGATGCATGAATGAGGAACCTCCGACAAACGATTGAGACATTCAGATCGTTTATCAAAGTACAGAATTTGCACATGGCATCACATGTGTTTACAAACAGTTTGATCAGTAATAAAGTTCTAATATTACTCGATCGTAAAAACCCAAGGCAAAGTAGTTACAGAATAGAGAGTATAATCTAGTTTCATTAACATATCTGAATAGTTCATGGCCCGAGTTGGCTAATATCAGAGGCGTTGGATGTGCGTGTTTGCAGAGAAGATGACTCTGCGAGGAAACGGCGATATAGTAGTGTTGCGGACGATTGGCGATTGCAGTTTTGTCGAAATAGTACTACATATGGTTGATCTATTTGTTAAATTACTTGTGAAAATTCTAGCAAATCTTGATGGATTGACGCGTGATATGAGAGGCAACAGAGACTCTGAAATCATTTACTTATTGTATCTTACTTCTCTGGACATCACAGCTGAATTGTGGAGCAGAAAAACAATATTGTTCAGTCATAAAGTTGAAGCTTTATACGTTCATATTTTTTCTGAGAAAATTAAGTACGTAAAGTGATGAAGCTGAAATTTCATTTACAGATTTGGAAAATCGTTAATTCTGCCTTTGTACGAATCAAGACGCAACATGTGGGGAAGTATGACAGCGGACGGCACAAGGAAAAGGGTCTTTGAAGGTTTTGCGGAGAAACGGCAGTCTAGCAAAGCAAAATTTGAACGTAATAGGGAAGAAAATGGCAGGAAATAACGTGTTTAAAGTGTATCCAGGTAGAACAATTGCCATTGGTGCGAATAATTGCCTCGAAAAGGGGTTGATGGTTCAATATCTTAATGTGAGACATTTGAAAAGGGATTGGAATCTCCAATCTTTTATCAATAAATTGCACTCGTTTTTAATCAAGTTGTTTCTTTGTTTCTATTTAAAATGCTGTAAGCAAAAAATTCAGAATTTTACTGTTGATGGTGTTTTCAAATCTCTGTCAACTACAATCTTGGAATTTACAAAGGATTTTACAATTTTTCCTTTCTTTTGTTTCCTTTATATTAATACGCATTAATTTTGTATTTTCAGTACACAGTAAAAACGGTCACCAAAATATAATCGCATGTAAGAACAAGCAAACAGAAAATTATTGTCATAGCAATATTGAGAAATTGCACACGATGAAGCTCACACGTCTGTGTCAAACGCCATAGCTGCAAATTGCAGCGCGCAAAACCTCCTGGAGGTAGCCTGGGGAGGGGGGGGCGAGCGGAGGCTGCGTCGTTAAACCGGTGACTGGGTACAAATCGAGCGCAGAGGGACCGCCCCCCCCCCCACCGCGCGTCGTAAAAGGCGCGTAAGTAGCCGCGCAATCTTGCGTTTAACGGCCCCTAAACTCAGCGGGGCGCGGCGCGAGGGGGCGCGGGGCGGGGCGGGGCGGGGCGGGGCGGGGCGGGGCGGGGCGGGGCGGGGGGCGTCCTCCTGCCCGGTGACGGTCAGCGAGCCCCGGCGCGTCACGCGGCGAAGGGGTGCGGAGTAGTGCGACGGGGAGCGGCGGGAGACAAGGGTGCGGTGGTGGACGGAGGGTGCTGCAAGTGGGTGGGCAGCGGAAGAGCTGAGCACCGGGTGAACTGAGCAAGGGTGGGCAGCCAGTGGACAGTGGATGGTCAGCTGGTGGGCAGCCGGTGGGTAGCGGGTAAACTGAGCAGCGAGTGGGCTGCCGGTGGGCAGTTGGTGGGCAGCGGGTGGGCAGCCGGTGAGCAGTGGACGGGCAGCCGGTGAGTAGCGGGAGAAGTGAGCACGGGTAGGCTGCCAGTGGGCAGTGAATGGGCAGTGGGTGGGTAGCGGGTAAACTGAGCACGGGTGGGCTGCCAATGGGCAGTGGATGGTCAGCTGGTGGGCAGCCGGTGGGCAGCGGGTAAACTGAGCAGTGGGTGGGCTGCCAGTGGGCAATGGGTGGGCAGCGGATGGGCAGTCGGTGAGCAGTGGATGGGCAGCCGGTGGGTAGCGGGAGAAGTGAGCACGGGTAGGCTGCCAGTGGGCAGTGAATGAACAGTGGGTGGGTAGCGGGTAAACTGAGCATGGGTGGGCTGCCAGTGGGTGGTCAGCTGGTGGGCAGCCGGAGGGTAGTAGGTAAACTGAACAGCGGGTGTGCTGCCAGTGGGCAATGGGTGAGCAGCCGGTGGGTAGTGGGTGGACAGTGGATATGTAGTGGGCACGCAGGAGAATCGCACCGGAAGGGGGGTCGAACTGGCGGCGTGTGGGAGCAGATGTGGGGCGGAAGGGTAACAAGTAGGCAGAGGGTGGGCACAGACGTCAGCTAGCCGGTGGCAGCTTCGCGCTAGAGATGAGGGGTGCTCGCGGGCGTGTGCTGGAGACGTGCCAGACCCACTCAGCACGAATGATGGGCGGAGACGAATGAATTAGCCGGCAGAATGAACGGAGTGGCATTTCGTGAACAAATTAATTTATATTCATTTGTTTGCCGATGTGTTCTCTAAACATACACAAAGTTGCTCACAGATTTTCGATGAAGAGATTCATCGCATTCTCATTCAAAACATACAGATTCCACAACGGAAAAACGATTACGACATATGTGAGTCGACACAGCAGGGGCGCACATAGGGATTACGAGGAAACGAGAGACCGTCTCCGCGATTAAATATTGATATTCATTAATCCTATTAATTGTATATAGTCATAAAGAATTGAAAGCCTCTAGGATGGCTCACTAGCTTCCCATGCTGTGGTCTCCGGGTTCTATTCGCGGTCGAGGCAAAAATAGACTTTTAGATTTCCTTTAAAATCGTTCCATTTTCTGTAGCTGTGTGACGAAGAACAGCTCAAGCAGGCGCAACTTGCTAATTACGGTGAAGAGAATACGCCATGTTCGCCTCATGTCGCTCTTACCCCCAAGCATGGGAATTGAACTAGGCCCAGGATAGGGGGACACCGGTAGTTGGCCGGCGAAGTCAAAAACGCCAAATACATACATACATACATACATACATACATAAAGGATTGACATTACCCACATAAGATAAGAAAATATAGTAAGGTCTATAATTACTCGACATTAATGTAGCATATAATTGTTCCCGGCTTCACATTTCAACAAAAAGAACGTTCATCTGAACTCCGATTGACCCGTCAAGTGATACCGGATATAAATAAGAACGCCCGAAATAAAACTTCGAAGGTGCGAGCACCAGGCGGCGTGCGGGGGTGGCATGACGCCACGTGGGGCGAAGTGATATCTCTCTCGCGCCGAGGGGCGCTCGCGCGGAAGCGATTGGGCAGCGGACGCCGCCGCCCCCGCGCGCGTTAATGAAGCGCCGTGTCGCCCGCACCACGTGACGTATGGATGCGCGCAATCAGCTCGCACGCACCGCCCCGCGGCGGCCTCTCCCTCCCCCTCTCCCTCCCCCCTCCCCCTCTCGCGGTGATTCGCAAACGCCCCTTCCGCTCACGCGCAGCACGTGGGAGAATTCGCCTACTAAAGTTGTGCGTCCGATGAAGTAGATCTCCATTCAAAGTGGAGATTTTCGCTAAAATGTTTCTTTTAAGAAAATATTTGGCTACTTATCTAGTAATGAAAAATATTATTTGGATTGATACGTAGCGAATTTCCGAGGCGTAATGACTTGGAGCTTCTTGCAAGTACTACAAAAACGGAGAGAATAGGGTTGAGTGTCCCGCGTAAAATTGTTGGTGTTTGTACCGTGTCAATGTGACGTGGTTGGCTTCTGATTCCATCAGGTATCACATCCGACCCATTATACTATGAATAATAATTATTTAACTCTCATTACCATTTGTCTCTGAGAAGAGTCTCTGAGAGATGTCCTTCATCGAGAGCTAATGGTAATCCACCACTGTGACTTATCTGTCCAGAAAAAGGAATGCCACAACCGCAAAAGCCGTCTCCTTCGCCTGCACTCGAGAACTATCAACGTCACCCATTATCAATTATACATATTTTTTTCAATGTCTCATAGAGATTGGTAATTTTTGCATTCTTCACCAAAAATATTTTGATAATCAGACAATATGGATGCAGTGGTGAAGAATATACAGGTTTCGTACTTTTTATTCACATTAAATCACATCAAAATTATTTCTTCAATTTTTGCGTCAAGTCTTAGTTTTATATAATGAGTGACAAGGTACTTATGACACCTAAAATTAGAAATGATTGTGTGAGGTATTACATTTCTATATTGGTTTAACGAATTTGCCTATAACTAAACGTAGAAGTTAACGACTGTCAAAAGAATTAGATTCCTTATCTGCAACGTTTTCGGTCTAATTGTTTTTGAAAATACATTACTTTCAAAGCTTGCATGGTATTCAGATTAATTATTACAACAAGTAAATTATTAAGTTTATTAATTTGGTTTCATGTTAATTTGAATTAGCAAAATAAGGAAAAAGAGAATCATTTTAACGTCACCATTCTACAAGTAATCCATCCGAAATCGGCCTTATAGGTAATCCGTCCGAAATTGACTTTCGCCAAAACAACGTATTAAGAGAGCATAAAAAAGAGTAGCGACAACCTAAGAGAAGCCATAAACGCATTGTGGCTCGAAAGCAGCCTCTTTAACTGTCCGTGCTCTACCTCGCCCGCCGGTTACGTTCCTCCGCCGTCGTCGCCTGGGCCATCGTCACCTCTCTCCAGGCCTTCCCCCTCCCAACCCCTCCCCCCTCCACCCACACCTCCCCCAGCCGGACACCGCAGCGTGAGCGCTGACGCGGCGGCTCCCTTGTCGAACGCAGCCCCGCCCCGCCCCGCCCCGCCCCTGCCCCGCCCCCCTCCCCGCCCCTCCCCTCCCCGCCCCGCCCCGCCCCGCCCCCGCCCCGCCCCGCCCCCGCCGCCCGGGCTGCCGGGAGCGCCCTTTCCGGTGGCGCGTGAGCGCAGCGCGTGGCGCGGGCGGCTGGGCCGAGTGACCGGAGCCAGAAGCCGCACGGAAGGGAGGACGCACACGAGCCACAGTCTGATAAGGGGAAATTAACGAGACAACAGACGAACCGTCTAGAGGTGCTACAACAGCAAATACATTCTCTATTATTTGTAACTGTTACGGAAGATTACAATATTGCAACTTGAAAACTTAGGGAAATGAACAAAATTTACAATTTGTATATATAATCTTTCGAAGATTAACAATTTTTGTAATTTCAATGATTTGAATGAAAATCTGCCCTATACCATATTATAAGCTCACTTACAAAGTTCTAGAAATGTCAAAAAATTCATCAGTTACAAATTCAATAGTTTGAACAAAATCTAATGTATTTATGTCTTATCAAATTAGAAAATATTTACGTAAATTGAAAAAATTTCTAGTGAGTTAGAGTAGAGTCATTCTAACAATTCATTACTGTCTTCAAAAAAATTGTATTGCGAAAGTGTTTTCATAATTGCACAAAAATATATTTAGACTCGTGTAAAAATCCACAGATAGTGTGAAATATCTATTAAATATAATTTATGTAAATAATTATATTTAATTATTCAATGTTCATCAATATATGAGGAATTCGTGAATATCTTTAAAATATAATAATAACATAAAGAACAGTTTTGCGAAGATTATTAAGTACTAGTCAACCCTCAGGAATCTGGCTATTTTTTACTAAGAATTCATTCAGAAAGCGAAATCCTACATCCTATTACATTCCTAAGGAAATCTCAACTTCCAACACTCTGGCAATGCAAATTCTTCGCCTATTCTTCCTGCAAAAGAACGTGCAAACTTCGCCACCTCCAGTGGGGAGTCTCTCGCAGCTTTTCCCGCGCCGAGTGCGGCAGCAGCCTCCTTAATTGCACGCCGCCGCCAAGGCACCGAATTAGCTCCCCCCTCCCTCCCTCCCCCACTCCCGCCGATATATCTCCCAGTGGCGCCGCGAGGGCGATGCGGCGAAGGCGCGAATTCAATAAAGCCATTTGTCACCTGCGATAATGTAATGGAAATAAGTTACGGCGGAAGAAAATAGAGCCAGAATATTTTTTTGTTCTCTCGCGCGTAAATTGGAAAAATGGTGTTCCATTCCGAGTTCATTATTTCTCCACCTTAAGTAATTCGATGCGGGCTTTGCGGATAGGGGAGGGTGTTGCAATGCGAAAGTGCTGCTCCCAGGGTTGCGCATTCCGGAATGTGGCATCTGGTTTCAAGATATTTCTTCAGGCTCTCGATGTGCAATGTACGAAAAATCCTTTCATTAAAATATAAAATTCTAAAATGTTCTAAAATATTAAAAGTTTAATAAAAATGCATTACTACTAAGCAATTTGCTTGATTAGATAAACACGCAAGGTAAAAAGATAGCTTCGATTATTAAAATCACTATGAACAATACATCACTAAAGAATGCTTCTCAGCGGCTTATTTGGTGACGAAAAGAATATCTGAATCTATTATTTATAGAATGTTATTGTAAACTTCAAGTAGCCAACAGCAGGGTGAGTGAATAAATAAATAGATAAATAAATATAAAAACACTTTTACCGATTTTACACCAGTTTTTTTAAGAAATATAAAGGTTTAATTTCAAGAAAAAATTCATTTTACTTACGATTTCTACAATTCCAAGACACTGCTCTCAACGTATAAAATTTCTAATACATGTAGTAGAATTAAAACGTAACATTTCAACAATAAACGAGACAAAAATAAAACATCTTTAAGACTTTAAACCCACACTTCCAATGAAAATTTTTTCTCATAAAACCATTTGGATACACAATCGGAAGCCCAAGAAAAGGTGATGAGCTTAGAATGCGTGTCAAAGCAGGATGGGATTCGGAAACGAGGGGGACGGAGGAGGCGAGGAAGTGTGGGGCGGACCGGAAAGAGGAGGACGGTGGCGCGGGGCGCCCCAGCGGAGTTCGGGCCGTC
This sequence comes from Teleogryllus occipitalis, assembly GCA_011170035.1. NCBI lineage: Eukaryota > Metazoa > Arthropoda > Insecta > Orthoptera > Gryllidae > Teleogryllus > Teleogryllus occipitalis. The sequence goes on from BLKR01004155.1 coordinate 45,748, forward strand.
AGCGTTCGTTAATTAGGAGCAGGTAGGCCGCGGGGCGATTAAAAGCGGCCGCCGGGGAGGGGGGCAGGGGGAGGGGGAGAAGCTGCACGCTCCCCGGTCGGCGCGCCGCCTCACCCCCGCGCTCGATAATTGCAGGACAACCGCTCGGAAGAATAGCGGCCCAGCAGGATTTGGAACGTTTGTGCAGTTGCAGGACTAAATACTGTAGTTTTACAACTGGAGAATGCGAGGCAATACCTGCAAAACAACGTTTAGCTCATTTTGCGTTCGGTTATAAATAGTTGCGTGTGTAAATAAAACGAATCAGATGAAGCTATACAGCTTCATGTGGTGATGCTATTTTCATATTCAGAGCGCACAAACAATAAAACGTTTTCATCTGTTTGTCAAAGCAATATTTGTCAGCCACCTCTACTCCAATAAAATTGTTTACATTATAAATATCTGTATAGAGAATAAAAGGAAAGAAAATATATTATCACAATTTATACGGAAACTGGCCTTTTTATAAACACACAAGGAAGTATTTTATTTAATTGATCCTTCAGCTATTAATAAGAAAACCTCAATGACAATTTTTGTTATTCTGTTCTTAAAGAGTACGTGATCATCAATTGCTTATTTCATTGAAACAATCAAATTAACTATTACTGCAATCATCTTCATTTAGATAGATTTTAGTCAATTATATATTATTTCCAGCCTCCCTTGTTGGCTCGTTGGTTAGCGCGCTTTTTTCTCCCGGGTTCGATTCCTGGCCGAGGCCAATTATACCTGTGCGCTTTCCTGTACCTATTGCTGTGTGACGATGAGAAAGCCCACCCTAAGGTCATGAAGACCAGTATATACGGTGAAGGGATGTCTTCGTGCTAACCGCTTATCCCATGGCCAAGAGGCTGGGTCGCCGCTGGTCGGCCAAAGCCCGCAGTGGGTTGTCGAGCCAAAGGACAGGAACATATATATTTCCGTGACACATCACGACCCCAATGCATTTCCGAGATTATTGCCGTGTAGAGGCACTGTTTCTTAAAGAGTAAACAGTAGTACAAGATTTAAATGAATATTTATTAAAAAAACGTGAACTTTGGAATATCATAATTTAGAATAAAATATTTCATATAAATAGAAATAAATTCTAAAAAAGAAAATTAAGAATATTTTATATTCAAAATTCAAAAAAAATATTTTAAAGTTAACGCATTCATAAACAGAATAAAATTCTCACCGCAACACGTGTCAATGACTTTAATCTCTAAAGTGCTTCGCACTTTTTATACCTTTTCGTAGAAGTCCAAACATCATGGACACTCCAGAACATTTTTTATTCAAAATACTGTTGACACTTTTTCACAAATATTTCTGCCTAAAATGGGTAACTATATTTTATAGGAGGAGAATTGCATTCGCGAATAGTGAGGAACACAATGAGAAGAAAAGAGCGCGTAATTTCCATGCTGAAAATATATGATTTTTACCGCCTTGTATGTTAATTATGAACGAACCCATAGCAAACAACGGCACTTGCAATGTGAGAAAGTCTTCTAATAATGATTCAAGAAAAAGAAGTATAAAAGTTATAAAAATGAGGGGTGAGAATACACGAAAAAACTCGTATTAATAATATAGCTCAAAATAAATTCAAAATTCAACAGTGATATAGATTAAACATATCAAAAGTATGTTTCCAAATTAAGAATAAAATTATTAAATTTTTTTTACACACAGTCTTGCGAACGAGAAATACTCGTATAAGTAAATAATACATGTAACTGCAGGACAAACGGAATGACATTTTGATTTTATTTTGGTAGCGTTCAATGAAGATGTATCAAAACTTTAGTTGTACTACATTTGTATACAGGTTTCTTCCCAGCCCTGTGTTGCCTTCTACACGTTTACCTTTAATAGTAAATTCGTTATTGTCAAATGCACTTTGAGCTATCAAAGAGTGTAAATAAAAAGTAACTGAAATACTCTGATACAATGAATATTGTTAGTTCAAATGCTTTAAACTGCCAAGATACCTTCTATTATATTATTCAAAAGTAATGATATACTTTGCGTTCTAAAGTAACTAAATGAACTTCAGTAACTAATTGTACTGTGTAATAACTTTCCTGAAGATGTAAAATTTCGTTATAAGAAACAGACCATTCCATTGACTTACGAATCATTGTGGAAGTACATGTAAATACAGGGTAAATACATGTCTTTAACAGCGCAGTCGTTCTGCACTGTACTGAAATTTCATTCAAATGTAAATTTCAATGTGTTCCTTTATAACACTAGACACACCACGACAAATGTGGGAGAAAATAGTTCCTAGAAACCAAGAATCAAACAAATTGCAAGCAAGAATTACGTTGTTAGTATTTGTTTTTGATATTATTTAATTTGATCCCCGTTCAATCCAAGTGAAGTTACGGTGAACACAACAAATTCGCGGCTAGTTTCCTAGGACTTCTTCAATACCTTCCACTTCTAATTCAACTCTTCTCCATCATTTTGTCCATCGCTTATTACATCAACAACAGCATCGTTATTTCACAATGTGTACGGCATACTGGAGAGACCAGATGACGGGAATTAATGATTTCTGACTTCGAAACTACAACCACTGTGGCGCTTCCCGGAAAATGCATGTCATACATAAATAAACATAAGCCGTTCCAATAATTTGTTAACCACGAATAATATTAGTTAACAAAAAAAACTTTCAAATTTATTAAACATCAATTTGTAATACAACAACAATAAAAAGAAATCAAAAACAATAAAAAGAAAACGAAAAATGAGCCAAGTTAAGGACTGTTTCCCATGTTTGATTACAAAAAACAATTTTTCAACATCGTCCTCGTCTGTAAGAATATTCAACAAAACCTCAGTCCATGTGTGATCACAATTCTCACGATTCCACGCCCCAACAAACACAACACAATTCACAGCATCAAAAGGCAAATAACAAACAACGGGCGATCGCAAATAAAGTAGAACGAGCGCTGGCAACTCACACATGGCGCGCAGAAAAACCAATCAAGAGGCAGCTGCGTGCGGTCGGCAAGCGGAGTGTGCGGGGCAGGGCGGGCGTGGGCGGCCGCAGCCACACGCAGCAGGGGGCGGATTGCCCACGCCCCACCCCCCAACCGCCACCACCCACGCTCCTCCCAACCCCTCCCCGCGCCGCACCGCGCACCGCTCCCTCCCGCTTCAACTTTACGTCTCTGTACTCGCCTAGGTCCTCTCCTCTCCTGCACACTCCGTTGGCCGCAACATCCGCCCCGCCCATCAACTACCTTCTGGATCCTCTCCCCATCCCCACTCAGCTCCTTGCTCAGATCAGCCTGTTTCGACCCAATTTCCTCCACTCCGATCCATCTCTACCCACCCTTCTCCCAACCTCTCCCAACCCCTCCCAACCCCTCCTCCCAATGCATCTCTACCCACCCTTCTCCCAGCCCTTCTCAACCCTTCTCCAACCCCTCTCAACCCCTCTCAACCCCTCAACCCCTCTCCAGCCCCTCCTCCAGCCCCTCTCCAGCCCCTCTCAACCCCTCTCAACCCCTCTCAACCCCACTCTCCAGCCCCTCTCAACCCTCTCAACCCTCTCAACCCCTCTCAGCCTCTCAACCCCTCCCAACCCCCAGCCTCCGGCCCTCCCAGCCTCCCAGCCTCCCAACCCCCTCCCAACCCCTCCCTGCGCTCCGCCACGCTCCGCTCCTCCGCTCCAACTTGTCATCTCTGTACCCGCCTAGGTCTGTCCCCTCCGCAGCTCCGACGCCTCCGTCTCCCCAAAAAATCTTCACCCCCACCCCACCTCGTCTTGCCTTCTTCTGCTCCTCTCAACCTGTCTCCTTCACTCTCCGTCACGCCGCTACATCCGCCCCGCCTATCAACTTCCTTCCCGATCCTCTTCCTCATCCCCACTCAGCTCCTTGCCTCCGTACGTCGCTGGGCCGCACGTCGTGCACCTCTCAGATAAGCCTGTTCCGACCCAATTTCCTCCACTCCTATCCATTCCTACCTTTTCCCCGTTGTTCAATGCTGCCCGCCCTAATCTTCAACTTACTCTATTCCGCCCGGTCTGGTCCTGCCCCAACCTTCTAGATCCTATAAGCTCGCGTGTCTACCTCACAGTCGCCCCGCCCTGCACTGCCCCGCTTCACCTCGAGACAAGTTCCGACCCACCCCTTCTGAAACTCTGCTCAGCTCAGTTCCGACCCGCCTCAACTTTCTTCCACGCCCCTCGCTCTCACCTCGTCCCGTTCCAATATCCTGCCTACCCGCTTCGGCCCGTTTCCAGACTCCTCTCATTTCGAATCTCCTCCCCACCGGGCTCCGCCCCACCCTATCTCAACTTACTCCCGCTCTCTCCGTTTTCCCCAAATCTTCTACCCAACGCCTCTCAACTCTGTTCCATTCTCCCCTCTTAATCTCCACCCTTTCGTGTGAATCTATTACTTTTTTCCATACATCACATTGCTTTTCTCTATATGAAGTTTCTACATTTTATATTTTCCACAAGAGTATTCCCGGAAAATTACTCTTTTATTTTAGCTTCGTTTCGACATGCTTGTGCGTATGATTCATCTAATGAGTATCGTAAAGTGGCTGAAATATACCATGGAAAACTATATTCATTTACGCTTCAGCACTCTGACAGGGCGTCGCCCGGTCGTCAGAGAGCAAAAGATTCTTCTGCGAGAAATACATCTTACGGGAATATCTTTTTTAATTCAATATTATTTAAACATCGAATGAATCGTTGCAATACATAATGCGTCACAATATTACTATTCTCGGCAATATTGCTTTAATCTCTTTCCACTTGCAACATTGTCCTTGATTTTATCAAATTATTCATCTATTTTGACTTTCATTCTGCATGTTTATAGTCATGGCACTTATAAGTCTCAGAAATAAACACTTAAATCTAAAATGTAACATAGCTTCCTTATTATTATTAATATTATTACTAATAATATAATCTATGGCGAGTATTTTCAAAATTTATCGATACTCACTTCTCCACTTTAACCAAATCCTGCGTTTGTTTTGAAATTCCATTTGTAGTTGAATGTTCTTGAATTTTGGTAGATGAAATGCATTTGAAAGATAAATTGACAACACCAAGACAAAGAAGGTGAATTGTACTACATTATTCGAGGAGTTTGAATATCTACATATTAAGATAAAATAAAATCAGGCTCCGAGTTAGGTGAGGAATTACCTTTCGCGTATTCAGTGTTCGAAATAGCTTTACTTCATGGCTACTTCCTCTTGTATTTTTCTTCATAATTCACATAATCCGAAGCTCCACTCTTAATATGCTCCCTCGCGCTGGTCGTCAGCGGACGCGCAAACTCTCTCCGCCCCTCTCCACCCCTTCTCCACCCCCTCTCCGCCCCCTCTCCACCCCCTCTCCGCCCGCCTCCGCTCCCTATCCGCCCCCTTCACCCCCTCTCCACCCCCTCTCCGCCGCCTCTCGACCCCTCTCCGCCCCTCTCCGCCCCCTCTCCTCCCCCTCTCCTCCCCCTCTCCACCCCCTCTCCACCCCCTCTCCACCCACCTCTCCGCCTCCGCCCCCTCTTTCCGCCCCCTCTACGCCCCTCTCCGCCTCACCCCCTCTCCGCCTCTCCGCCCCTCTCCGCCCTCTCTCCGCCCCCTCTCCGCCCCCTCTCCGCCCCTCTCGCCCCCTCTCCGCCCTCTCGCCCCCTCTCCGCCCCCTCTCCGACCCCTCTCCGACCCCTCTCCGACCCCTCTCCGACCCCTCTCCGACCCCTCTCCGATCCCTCTCGGCCTGGATGGAGGGCCACAGGTGCGAGTGAGGGCGGAAGCCAGTGGGCTTTCGAGAGATTTCAATTATCGACGCGAATGCGGCGCTTTATGACTCGCTAAACAATATTTATCCGGCAGCTTCTTTGAAAAGCAAATCGACGTTCCGGCCCTTGCTATCAGTGCCGCGCTCCAGCGCTGTTGCTTCCCGCGCCCGCGCCCCGGAATTTCCACGTGGAGGCCCCCCTGCGCTCATCTCGCGCCGCGCGGATTTCCAATACTAACTGCACAGGGAAATCGAATTCATTTACTATTTGGAGGAGAATGCTAGCGGCCAGCGGCTCTGGGAGGACTTTTATGTGGTCTCTCGAATCAATAAGACGAATTCCGGAACAGTACCCAACACCTGACCGCGGGCCGTGTGCAACATTTCCTTCGTCTTTCTTGACCCGTCTTCTCGCCTTTCAGTCGCTGTCTGGCGGAGAATTCTAGCGGCCGGCTGCTCTGATCGGTAGTTTTCCGTGGTTTCTCCCATCAACACCAGGCGAATGCCGGAGCAGTACCCTATCAAACGAGCCACGGACCGCACGCGATCTGTCCTTCCTTTTCTTTGTCCTATCCTCTCCCTTTACACACACACACTTACACTAACATGCACTACACTACCACATATTCCGGGAGATCTGTCGGGAGCTTAGAGCTTGTCCCGGCTCGTGCGGTGCCCCGCTGGTGGGGGAGTCCTGGTTAGGGGGAAACCCCACTAGCCGACGGTAGGTCGGCGCCGGATCTCGCCATCCAGCGGGGGAAGATCACTGCCATCTCCCGAGAAAAAACATGCACTACGCTAACGGGGCTAGTGATCAAAGCAGACGACGTGCCCGGAAACACGAAAAAATCAATCAATCAATCAAATCTTCTCGTCTTACCCCCACTCACAAGCATTACTCCACCACACATATCGGGAGGCCAGTTGGAAGTTTGGAGTTTGCCCTGGCTGGAGACGTGTCGCGCTGGAGAAGATACCTGAAGGGGAAACCTCACTAAGAACGTGTAGGTCGGCGTCGGATCTCATGTTCCGCCGGGAGAGATACACCGCCACTTTCCTATTTATAATCTGCCCTTCACGTATGGGAGTATGGGAGTGTTGACCATAGTTTGTGTGTCCGAAAATGAAATCAATAAATACATCAATACTCCGATTAAAGCAGAAAATAGCGTCGTGGGAATACATATAGGGACGGAATCAGAGGTTTCATGGAAATATCGAATGTGATGAAACCTTCCGTCTTTATAGCGAAAGGATTGAATCTATAATTGATTCAAGATCTAGACAGAAAAATGAAAAATTAGAATACTAATTAACAAGTTTCAGTTTACGCTCATCTCGGTAGCTCTGCGAATTCAATTCAAAATAAATGTGGACGGCAGATAGTATAGTAGTTAACTTACGTTTTGTAAATGAGTGCGGCGTAAATAAGTAAAATATAAAGTTATTTAGTACTGTAGCACTTGCTGCCATTTTAAACGTTCCTAATTCGGTATCTCTCTTCGACTTTACTTGGACACAGACAGATGCATGGTATGACATTTGGACCGTGTATGATATTTGGCTTGTTCATGCGAGTATTCGTAAATTCAGAACAATTGTATACAAGCGCACGACAATGCAATTTCTTAAGGGTTCCTTATAATAAATTTAATCGTCACTATGAAATTGATAACAATGGACTATTTCCCAGCTAGGGAATTTGACCTAGAAGTAATAATTATAAATACAGACAATATTACGTTTGATTTCATTGTATTGAGCAACGATTTTCCTACTCCTTTCGCATCCAGCAAAAATCTTAAGAAAACGTGCGCAGACAGTACAGAATTTCCACCTATTATTCTTTCACATGACCTTCAGGTCCATGTTTCAATTCACCCCCTTTCGTATAATATTCATTGTTCCCGTCTCCGGCCACCCACATTCTTGAATTGAAAGCGCTCACAAGTATCCTGGAATCGGATAGTTATAGAACCGGGGCCCTGTCACCGCCATGCCTTCCCCGCCACCTGTTCCACCGCGTTCTCTCCCCCCGCCCCCGTAACCTCGTCCCCCCCCCACGTCAACGGAAGCGCATTGCTCTCTCCCCCACCCCTGCGACTGCTCGTTCGATCGGGGTTAATTTGAACATTATTTAATTACAGGAAAGGCTCCTTTTACAAAACACTCCATCGCCGGACGCAGCAGGACACACCACGCGAACGTTTCGGCGTTTAGAGTTTTTTAACTGACGATGAACACGACAGCAGGGGATGCATGCAGATTCATTAAAAACCGCTCGGCGATTAAGGTCTTTTTGTGTACGTCGTTCTGAATCGATTAGGACCCCTGCAGCTTTGCAGTCGAGTGGAGAGTATTTATTTTTCTTTTGTTTTACATCCAGCGAGAGTCTGACGAAATAGAGTGAGTACGTTTCATTGAAATCCTACTACACTCGCGAACGGCACAGAAAGTTAAAATGACAAAACATATTTTTGAGGTAAAAGGCCTTTCCTTCCAGACAGAAAATGTGTCTTGATAAAACGTCTCTTAACTCGCCTTGACGAACAGGCTGTTCGGCAGTATTCATTGTTTTAGACTAGGTTGTTAGCTACGAACGATGTGGTGATAGGATGATAATGAGGGTTGAAGAGACAATCACAAACACATCTATGCCTACGCAGGATTCGAACCTGCAGCCTTCTCAGCACAGATGACGGTTGTCTCAACCGCCTCGGGTCAGCCTTTATACTTTATATTTATTTCAATTAATATTGGCTAGCTCACATTTTTGTTCCTATGTAACAATGTTGCTTAACCAATGCTCGCTGTATTCCTCATTTATCTTAGAGTTTATTAATACTGCTTACTCACTACGACAAATATAGAAATATTTGTACCGGGGAAATTTAGATTGATTTCCCAATCTTATTAATACTTTTGCTTTTAAAGAAGAAGACAGAATTTCTCTTATTGCAGTAGTACACCAATGGCACCACTGTTTATTAATTGAAATGTTTTTCGTATTTTCTTCCTTGTATTAAAGACATTTAACGTTTACTACAACAAAACACATTATAACACAATACAAATAGACTATTACATTCACTCATATTTACAACAATTACTCATCATTCTCACGCGTTCGCATATGTGCTATTTTTGAAATTAAATCTTCATTTTCTTTCCTGAAATGTCTTTTTTAATTCCTGAATTTTCAATTTCCTTTCGAATTTTGATGCTGCACTCTTGGCCGGTGTCCGTAGATCTTGAACACTTCATTCTTCTTTCCAGCTAGCACTTTTCTTTTCCACACACCAAAGGTTTAATATCCCGTTTTCGTTAATCCAACTAAATTTCAATTACTACTCTGCATTTTCTTTCTCACTTTCCCGTACTAACTGTACTTCTATAAATAAATTTAAACTCATTTTTCTTTACACGCAACTGTTCATTCCATCAATGTACTATTATTCGCATCTACGTGTCCGAACTCCTAACATGAGCTAAAGCAATCTCATTACTACGACTAAAAAAACGCCCTAACGTGGCCGACACCAATTTGCACTCCACTGCACGTACAGCGATCTGCTAATTTTCGTTATGCAATAATCTGTCTTCTCATCATCTCTTGTTCCAATTGTCTTTGTAACACATCAACGTATAGTTAATCTAACGTTTTTCGCTTCATAGTAATCTTTGTTATGGCTCCCATTATTCAATTATTAAACCATATTTGATTCTAAATTGCATAACTGTGAACAAAATAAATCAAATGTAATTGAGATGGTATGACTCATCTTAATATATTATGCTTAATTTTTTCAAATTAAATAAATTTAACTGCTGTTTAGAAATAAATATAAGGAATATTATTTTATTTCCAAATTTGAATTAAAAAATTGTTTTTAAAACAGTAGCTTGAAAAAATTGTTGTGAAATGTCTGAGAGTACTATTTTGCAATTTATTATGCAATCTTAAGCAGAAAATTTAGTTTCACATATTGCTGAATTGTTCAGATTTCTTAAAGCAGTGCCAAAAGTAAAAAAAGCGATAATAGTAATAGTTAAAATAACATTCCCGTTTCTGACAACGCAATTTTTGACAAGCAAGTCAAAATTATCTTGTTCGAGATGTAATTTCATAATTATTGAAATAAATTCATGATTTCAAGTTTTGAAATAATATTGTTTAAATAATTAAGTAATTTAAAAAGTTATCGAATACCTTTGCCGGCTTTCATCAATTACGCAAAATTAGATATTGCTTGACTGAGATGAAGATCTTTAAAATAGAATTAAATTTTCTTTTCATGATTTTGGAAGATCAATTAAATAGAATTATTAAATCATCTTCCATAATGCATTCAAGAATCGTATTTAATAATTACTAGCAATGGAAAACTTACAAATGCATGGCACATGGCTAATTGAGGTACAATTAAATGCTACCCTCGGATGCATCCGCGAGAGAAAAGTTTGTTTTGTGACAGATACAACAGGGATATTCATGAAGTGTGGAGAATGCAAGAGAAAAAGAATCGTAATGAATAGTCGTTGGGATAATAAATGTACTACCACTGACTGGATCTTTTAGGAGATGTCAACTAAACGCACCAATTAACAAGCACTTATGAATAATTTCGTAACCTAACTCATAGTGAAGATAAAGATTTAAATATTTCATGTAGAACAAGCGCTTGGGTGGAAGTTGTTTTGTCAACACTTACAAATCGCGGGGAAAGGCTGGAAGAGCGTTCCTTCGTCATCAAATCCTTCCTTACTCGTTTTCACTCCTGGCAAACTTTCGAGAAACCCTTTTCCCTAATTGTGTACGTATTTTTTTCAGATGACCTGCTCTTTATTATATATTGTATTTAACTATTGACCGAGCGCGGTAGCTCAGTGCTTCAACTGATGTCCTAGGTTCGAGTCCTGACGGCGACAGGATTTTCGACATAGCTTTTCAGCTAGGTCGAATTCAGTCGCTGTCTGGAGGAGAACTCTAGAGGCTGGCTGCTCTGATCGGTAGTTTTGCGTGGTTTCTCCGATCAACACCAGGCGAATGCCGGAGCAGTACCCTACCAAACGGGCCACGGACCGCGCGCGATCTGTCCTTCCCATTCCTTGTCCTATCCCCTCCCCTTACACACACACTTACACTAACATGCTCTACACTACCACATATTCCGGGAGACAGGTCGGGAGCTTAGAGCTTGTTCCGGCTGGGGCGGTGCTCCGCTGGTGGGAGAGTCCTGGTTAGGGGGAAACCCCATCTCCCGAGAAAAACATACACTACACTAACGGGACTAATGACCAGAGCAGTTGACGCGCCCAGAAACATGAAAAAATCAATCAATCATTTAACTATTGAAAGTGAAAAGAGGGAAAAGCTAGCCCTACGGCTTGACCATCACCGCCAATGAAGACATTTATTTATTATTTATTCGTGGTAAGAAGATAAATAATAAGGTAGATGATAGATATCGCAGACAATGGTGGGAAAGCCACTGGTCCACGTGGGTCGACGGGCTGTGAGCGAAGTGTCGACAGCGGCCGGCCGAGGGGCTGGGGGCGTGGGCGGGGCGGGGAGGGGAGCGCTATCGACCTGAGCGCACGTGGATTGCACGCATGAGCCCCACGGGCCCCCAACGAAGCCGCGCCGGCCGCAGTGACTGCGTGCGCGACGCGGCGCGGAAGGCAGCCCAGGGACCGTTCGTGACCGCGCAGCCTCCGCCGGAGAATGTGCCGCCGCTCGCGCGCGGAATACTGACTGAGCCCGGGCTCTGCTCGCCTCTCCCACGCGGGCGCCGCACGCCCAGTTGCCAGCCACAAAGTGGCCCCACAGCAGCGCCAGGCCTCATCAACGACCGAAACAATTTTTATTTTCTCTCCTTCCACATACGTAGCATAGAAGCATGTCACCACACTGTTTGTAAGGATAGTGTCACAAACGTAGAATAACGTTATATTCGCCATTTTCATCTATTCTTTAGTTTATTTTAAAAAATACACAAATGTAATGTTTTTATACGTCACTTACGTTCTTAGTAAATTCATTGCGGACATTTTTTACACATTATTGAATTTGTAAGTACAAATGCGTTAAATTATTTTTGATTACGTTTCTCAGAAACTCAAACGTTTTCAATGAAAATGAGCTTAAAATTACATATCTTCAGAAACGCTCAAACAATATTTTGAAAAATGACTAATTTTTTATTGTTTCAAGAATAATACTAGATGCACAGAATAACACGATATTTTGATTTATTCTTTTGATTTTTCAATAATAACAAAAATAAATTTTTTGAAATATCTCTCACGTCGTTAATATATACATTAGGCATTTTCTATTCATTATTGCATTTACGATCACAAGTGCTTTAAAATATTTATGACGGTTTTCGAAAACAAAAAGGTTTTCTGTGAAAATGAGCTCGAAATGCGCATTTTCAAAAACGCGCCAATTACCTTTTCTCAAAAAACACTCCAATTTTTTAAAAATAAAAATGTGCGTGTAGCACCATGTTTTACTATTCTATATTATAATATTCTTACAAATATATTTCAATTCTAGCATTAGAGGGCCGAAAAATTGAGTAAATGTTAAAATATGTTTTGGCGCGATAAGTACCAACTGGGAAGAGGCTGGGTCAATATCGAAAAGCTAGTTGTAGCTAGTCATTTAATGCACTAAAACATTACAAAACTACATAGTGAAAACAACTGTCATTCTGTAGCACCACAAGCTTGTAGGTAAACGCATAGCTCAGGCAAGACATTTTAAAATACACAATTGAAACGTCACCAATTTCTAGATTTTGGCAGAATTCGATATGCCAAAAATTTTCTTATGACCAATTACGTACTTATTAGCCAATTGCTGACTTAAACAACCACACCCTTGTTTAAACATACGATGTCCGTATCAGCAATTGACTAACAATGACGTAATTGCGTCATGGATAAAAAACACACCATACAGATTGTTTTTCGGGATTAAATACAAGCCAGAGTTCTTCGCAACGAGATCTTCTCAACACTAGTAAAATAATGGTAGATATTTCACTTTGTTACGAATTGGAGGTTTTAGCAAGAAAAAATTATTTCATTGTCAAGTATAAGTCTCTGTTTTAAGCTGTTTTGTGCATAAATCCATATGCAAACTCAATTATTTATAAAAAATTAAAAGTTGAAATAATTATTATTAACAAGTGATATATTTATTAAAATTTTTGTTTGTAAAATTCCCTTATGGCTCCCCTTTCCAGCGAACATTTGACAACTTCTGCTACAGAACAAATATATGACAAAAAAAGCAACTTCATACAATTTCACATGATGATGTAAACAGAACTGTATCATCACGCGAAAATGTACAGCACACAGGGCGACGCATTCTCGAGAGGGAAGGTGTCAACCAAATTACAGAACAGGTGTAGGTGATTTCTTGCGTGCAGCAAAGGCGGCGATGTGGAGGGAAGGCAATTAATTTGCATACGAAATGTGAGGCGGCGCGGAGGGCAATTCCGCCTAGACTGTCTCTCGCTTGTTAGCCCTTGAGGCGCAGGGCGCGCAAACGGTGACACAGGGGCTGCGCGAGGATGCTGGGTACTTCGTGTACAACGGACGAGCGCGGAGATCATCCTCCACTCACACCTTCGTTGAGTGCACTATCACATACAAAACTTTATATATTAAATTAGTTTCATAGTTTCGTCCCTTCATTTCCGTATTGATTTAAACACGTACTTCACGGTGTCTTTGTGTCTTAAGGCTTGTAGACTATCGCCTTCAGTGACTACTGTATCGCCATTCACTTTGCAATATCTGAAGTCCTCATCTCTTCCTCTGAAACAACCGCCATGTCCCTCTCTTATTCACCTCCACTTATTTAAACGCTTCTGTCACTATCGTCGTACACATTATCACAGTCAACAATATCACAACCGTCGCATTTGCAATTGTTTTGCCCGACATACATCATTCCATTCATCTTTCAAACCTACCTATTTCCGACTTCTGCTCTCTAAATGAGTACTATACTAAATATGCAAATCGTACCCCCAAATTCCTTTTTTCACCTTTCGCCAACGTGTGTTTTTTCCACTTTCATCCTGAAACTTTCTGACACACACTTTTGAGCAGAGTCTGAAATTTCCGGGCAACCTATCTCTCTCCGCATTTCTGCCACCATCGCCTCAGCAAGCCGTCATATCTCCCTACCTCGTCCGCACGTTGCCAACTTGACGGCGCTGAGAGGTAACCATGCGAATTGGCCGCTGCATTATTTAACGCCACCGAGAGGAGAGGTTGCTGCGAACTCACCGCTGCAGCTGGTGTGCAGGTGGCTCAGACAACGTGCAAAGCATCCGACACTTCGCAATATCCTTAAGAAATCTATGAAAATACCTAGACAAGCACAGGTTGTACAATATTTAGGGCAACCTGATTTTCAATCCTTGTCGCTTCACAATTTTCTTGAAGGCACACCCCTATTCCGAACTCTTTTATCGGATGTAAAACTAATGTACTATTAAAAATAAAATGTAAGTGTGCCTCTGGGATGGCTCATGGGCAGCGTACTAGCTTCTCGTGCTGTGGTCCCACGTCCGATTCCCGATCGACGCTAAAATAGAGTTGTACATTTCCTTTAAAATCGTCTCAGCTTCTGTAGTTGTGTGACGAAGAAAAACTCAAGCAGGCGGATCTTGCTAGTTACGGTGACGAGAATACGTCATGTTCGCCTCATGTCGCTTTTACCCCTAAGCATGGGAATTTAACTACGCCCAGTCATGGGGGACACCGGTAGCTGGCCAGCGAATTCCGACTACCAACCCAATAACGCCAAATACATACTTACATATTGTAAGCGTAACAATATGAAACATGAAGGGAACTTCATTTACCAATGCATTTATAAAGCAGTGACAAGTATGAATCTGATCTTACTGTGGGTTAATTTGTAATTAATATAATATGAATTCAAAACATATGTACCAAAGCTCAGAAGGTCACTCACACATTGACGTTTCCTCCAACGAGCAACAGCAATGAAAATGTACTTTCGAGTAAGGAAACATGTTCTACTTCACCAATATCAGCGAGAGTGTTTCTGACACTCAAAAATGTCACATGCACAGTGAAGACAACCGGATACAGGAAGATCGATCTGCCTTCCGCAGATCCGCCCGCGCATCAAAGCCTCGCAGCCAGCGGCGCCGTCACGCGCATGGCGGCAGCGGCGATGAGCTATTTTCAGGGGCGGCCATCGACACTAACTAGATCTCGGCGGGGCGCGCGCCTGCCGCCGGCAGCAAAGCCGCGGGTCGGTGACGAGCAGCGAGCAGGGGACGAGGGGCAACGCCCCTCCGCGCCCGCACCCACGCCCAACCCTGGCCAACGCCAGCGCCATCGAATCTGCCATTGGCATCCCCGGTCCGAATACCCAACATCATCGCTCGTAGGCCAGGCCCCCATTCGCAATGCAGAGACCCGGCCCCGACATCTTCGCGCAACCCCGCCCCCGGCCTCCACACCTCCGCTCCCGCCACAGCCACCCACAGACTCGCGTTCCCGACGCTACAGCCCCCAACGCTTCAGCTCCCGCCCCAACATCTCCGTACCGGCCACGACACTCGCGGCTCCGATCGCAACACGATCTGTCCCCCGGCGGTCCCCGCGCCAGAGCAGGCAGACGGGCGCGGGGAGCAGCACGGTCAGTGGCGGCGGGGGAGGCGCGGTGCGGTGGGAGGGTGGGGCTGCAGCGCGAACGCCCTCCACCGCGATCGCTCGCGGTCGCCCCCGCGCGCCGCCCGCACCGCGGTGGCGCGACGGCCCTCGGACGCAAAGCGAGAGCACAGCTGGCCCTGGCAACCTCCACTCGACCCGCTGATCGCCCCGCATCACGACGTGTCCGATAGTCAAGAGAGGGGGATACTCTAACTTCTCGACAAGAATTCTCTCCGGAATGGTAGTTTTTAAATTGAAAACATGTACCATTCTTCCATGATGGATTTTCTAAAAAGCAATAGGATTGAAAATTTAACCATTTTCAAGCCATCATTAACTTCGTCGTAAGCAATAAATATAATTGTATCCTTTACACAGTGAGGAAACGTATGTTCGAAGGACTAAACTGAGACGCAATCGGATGAGTTCTATTTAAAAGACGAACGTACGTTGGCCTCTCTAAATTTGTATGTTACATTATTCGTGATAAGCCTACAACGTTCCATCTCCACATTTTTTTCGCATTTGAAACCTCTAGATCACAGCGTTGGTGTGCTTCAAACCTCTCTCGCAAGCTCTTCATACCGACTAAATTCACTCACCGACACTTCTGTCCCCTGCGTGCCCTCCATTATCGCCGAACCGTTCCTACACCCTCCCGCCTACACACGGCTGCGCGCCCTTGCACCCTTCTCACCCACGCTTCCCGACCCTCCCCGCCCAATCCCGCCCCACCCCGCCTCGCAGTCACCAATCTACACCGACCCTCAACGTTCGACCCTCCCTGCTCCCCCGACCCTCCACGCTCCGCCCCAAACTTCCCCGCTCCACCCTGACCCACCTCCCTGCAGCGTCCCAACTCTCCCCGCCCCGCACTGACCCTCTCCGCTCCCCGATCCTCTCCACTCCTATGGCCTTCCACTTTCGCCCCAAACCTCTCTGCTCACCCTTAGCCTTCTCCCCGCTCCGCCCCGTCCCTCCTCGCTGTAGCCTCACCCCGCTTCGCTCCAACCCTCCCCGCTCCACCACGACCCTTCCCACTTCACTTTGATCCTCCCCGCTACACCCCGATCCTCGTCACTCAGCTCCAACCCCCCCTGCTCTACCCTGACCCTTCTCCCCGCTCCGTCCCGACCCTACCCGCTCCGTCCCGATCCTTTCCGAACCACCCTGACACTTCCTACCCTGCCCCTGCCCCCCGCTTCTGCCCGACCCTCCTCAGTCTACTGTGACTCTCCCCGCTCCCTTCGCCCTAAACTCTCCCCGCCCCGGTCATCCCGCTTGCCCCGCCCGCCACCGGCGCCATCGCAAACTTCATTATCTGCTCGGCAGAGGAGCGGCGCACGAGCCGGCTCATCGATTATGCAGCCCCACTACAATTGACTGCGGCGCGCGTTTGCACGTCGTGAGCGGGCGCGCGGGACGCGGCGGCGGCGGGGGCGGCGGCGGGGGCGGGGAAGGGCTGCGGCAAAGGATCGCGGTGGCTTTAGTGCCTTGCCACCTGCCGCCCGCTGTGGGACCGACCGGTGAAGGTGTCCTGCCCGCAACGCGCTGTGCGGTTGCAGCGCCGACAGCTGCTTTCACTCGCCGTGGATAAACCACTGAATGCCCGTCGGAATATTAAACAAGTGAGAGGTGGAAATGTCGCTCTCATAAAAGCAATGAAGTCTTTTGCACCTAAAAGTCCACATGGTGTTTTGCATGTGAATGTTCATTCTCCCTCTAACCTGTTCAAATCAATATTGACAATTTCTCCCTATGTGATAGTTTTCAAATTGCATATTATTAAATCCAAATCAATTTCTGTTGAACTAAAACACAAAGAAGTTTGTATACATTCATATTAATACACGTTTCATAGCGAAAAGTAACAAGAATTTATAACTCAAGCTATTGTCTTCAAAAGGTATTGAAAAATATACAACATACACATTTAAAGATTATTAGCACTCAATAATGTATATTTTAGGATAATTTCCTAAATGAATTATTTTCTAAATGTTTACCATTTCATCGATAACCTAATATGTTCAGAAAATAATACAATTATCTAACTGACAACTTACTACCAATAAATGTTAAATAATTAATTTCACTTCTTTCTTGTGTTCTTTGAATATTCGTAGTTCTTTTCATTCCATTTTACCGTGTATTGAACATTAATTATAAAAAAGTGTATGTATCGTTGTTTACTGCAACCATCTTATCATCTGTTATCCACGCTGCGTTGCCATTGAGCACAGCTTTCCACGTCTCTTTCCAGCCCAGGCGCCGGCACGCAGCAGGCCGCGCAGTTCGCGAGGAAAAAATCGGAAAATTTTATTCGAGCGAGCGCGATTTAGCGGCCGGCCACCTGGCGCCGTCACACGCACGCGACCGCCCAGCAGCTGCGAGTGGGCGGGGAGGGGGACGAGGGGGAGTGGAGGAGGGACAAGCGAGACCAACAAAAGGAATCAGACAGAAGTAGACAAAGAGCGCGGCGGTCAAGGAAAGGAAAAAATGGATCAGAAAGCGAGAGAAAAAAATGGGGAGAGGAAAATGCGGAAAAGAGCAGGATAAATTGTGTGCTGGATAAACTGATAGACACTTGTCAGCGAGGTCGTGATAAGGAAGAAAGTGAAGCAGTCTTCTGAATGAGAATTACATCGTTTTCAAATAGAATGTTACTATGAGGCGAATTGTACAAAATACGTATAGGAAGAAAGAAAATTAATAATTATACTGCTATAAGCTCACATGAGGAGCAAACATTCAAAAGGTGGCATGTCCATTAGCAAAAATTAAGTTCTTCTGTTGACTTTACCTAGAATTTTATTTCGAGAAAAGAAAAAAAACTTGAGATGTCTTACAATACATTAAGTAGTACTCTGTTTGTTGAGTTGAAAACTGTTGAAAAGAGTAAACTTTGGGCAATATTTATTGGAAAAAAATGAAGTAGACATGTCATTTGTCACACATGTCAGACACAATGAAGTAGACACACACTTCTGTTTACTTTTTACAAACTAGTAAAACTTGCTATTACGACTAATGCAAGCGAGAGAGAGGGGGGGGAGAGCGGGCACTCGAGGCACGTGGCACCTACCTACAGCGCGTCGGGCGCTTTAGAACAGCTGGTGGGCGGGGCAAATGGAGAGGCTCGACAACAAAGGGGCCGAATACACGGCGCTGCACGTGGCTCGGACGTGCGGTTTGTGTGGGAATGGAAACGAGAGAAGAGGACAAACGATCAGTCCGATGTAAAGGGGAAGAGAGAGATGGGACGAAACGAGAAGAGGTAGTGAAACGACAGAACGGGAAAGAGCTGGAACAAGACATATAAAAGCACAGAGAGGGAGAGGAGTCGAAAGAGGGGGCGGTGAGAGGGCAGGAGAAGGGAGTAATAAAGAGGGACAGAGAGAACGATATTATCAAGGAGGAGAAATTGTGCACGTGCAGCGAGTGCACGCTCGAAAGCATATGGTGTATACGTGAAAGCCAGTGGTGGGAGAGAGACCAACTGAGAGTCTGAGTCGAACAACTGAGAGTGTTCGTGCAGGGTGGATGAGAGAACGTAAATACCGGAAACTGCACGTTAGAGTTAGCGAGTTGGCTCTACGATTTCCGGAAACGAGTTTCAACCAGCTTTCGAGGATTAGAGTTTCATTGGGTTCTTGGAGATTGTCTTGCAGTACGAAACATTCCAGGATCTCTTCAAACTTCATTACCTACTCCCAGTTCGGGTGTCATTCCAAGAAGAGAATTAGGACAAATCTTGAAAGATGATTGTGGAGAGAGACAAATCCGAGAAGTACCTACATTCATGCAATTATTGTATTTAAAATACTGTTCACCAAATTCGTCTCCTTCAAACATATCATAGATCATTAATCCCACTAAAAGCACTTCTCACTATTATCACGATCAGTTAAAAACTTAAATTGAAAAACAATATTCAACCTATAGCAACATTACAAAAGACGGATCAAAAATTATCTAATGCTGGCGAATCACGACAGTTTTAAGAGTGTTTTGTCAGCACGATTCTCGTAAAGAAAGAGTTCACACAAACCCAAACGAAAACGTTTAACGAGGAGCATCCCCCTCATCGCAATCCATTAAAAAATCCTCCGAACGCCAAGGCACTGAGTACGCGCCTGCTTCCAGCGGTGGAATTGCAGGGCGCGGCCGCGCGTGGCAGAGCCACCCGACCACAAGTCCAGGGCGGCGAAACCGCACTCGAAATTGAATTCTGCCGCGGGCGGGAAGGGCGGGCGGGCGGGAAAGCCTGGTGGGGCGGGGTGGGCCAGGGCCCGGGCGGTGGGCGGGCGGGGCGGCGGGGCGCGGGGCGGGGCGGGCGGGCGAGGGGCGGGAGGGGCGGGGCGGGCGGAAGGGCGGGCTTGGGCAGTAAGGGCGGGGTTTGGGCGGGAAGGGCGGGTTTGGGCGGGCGGGGCGGGCGGGCAGGCGGGCGGGCGGGGCGGGCGGGCGCGGGCGGGCGGGCGGGCGGGCGGGCGGGCGGGTGGGGCGGGCGGGCGGGTGGGCGGGCGGGCGGGCGGGCGGGGCGGGCGGGCGGTCGGGGCGGGGGCGGGGCGGGCGGGGCGGGGGCGGGGGGGGCGGGGCGGGCGGCGGGGCGGCGGGGCGGGGCGGGGCGGGCGGGGTCGGGGGGGGGGGGGGGGGGGGGGGGGGGGGGGGGGGGGGGGGGGGGGGGGGGGGGGGGGGGGGGGGGGCGACACGGGCGACGCGGGCGACACGCCCCCGGAGCGGTGCACCCCCGCGCTGCACAAGGGCGTGCGGGCACGTCGCCCCTATAAATAAAAGGGCGCTCGCGTCGATATCCAGCACCCCGGGGCCGGAAGGATCCTCTCGGCGCTAATCTCGCCTTCTGCCGTCGGAGAGTGGAGCAGCGAATGGAAGGAAAAACAAATTTAGAGGGATGAAAATGGAAAATAAATTTTGGTACAACAGAACTCAACAAACAGGTATTTATGTTCTAAGCCGCAAATGTATCGAATTCTTTGTTTTTCTTTTTTTACCACCCTATCACAAAGGTAAGTATTATTTTCAAAACTTACAGAAAAAAGTTCACGTTCTTCAATAAAGTATTAATTTTCTAGGAAAGTGCATAAACTATTTTTGTATACTTAAAAATGTATAATGTAATATATATATATATATATATATATATATATATATATATATATATATATATATATATTACATTATACATTTTTACATGACTTTTTTAGTATTTTACATTTTAAATGTAAAATACTTAAAAAAGTCGCAAATGCAGATAGTTTCTGAAATTATGATAAATGTGTGTGTACTTTTAATAGTTAACATTAGTGCTGTAGATTCACTAGTGTCCACAGTGTTACAGTTGGCTTTTAGTAAGTTATTTATCACGTACACATTAATTATTATTTAAAAATCAGCAACATCAAAGCTAAATGATGTTACGTCAAAGAAAACGGATATCAAAGAATCACCTAATTTTTTCATCATAATTACTGATTGTAAAAATAATAATTAAGCGTCAATATTTCACATTAAACTTTATCATAATGAATTAACTTTTGACAAGGTTAGGTGACGAAATAAAACTATTCCCCTCTTTTTATGTCACATTTTTGCTTAAGATGGTGTTAGCGTCGAGGATTTGGACGCTAAAATTGTTAATCAGATATGACCAAAAAAGGTGTATTTTTCTCCACAATTAACAGTCAGTAAAATGCAACATTAGAAGTGAATGTTCAAAAGAAATATATTAAACGTATTATACACTAATAATAATAATAACAACAGTAATAATAATAACAATAATATTATAATAATAATAGTGACTTTTTTAACATATTCAACTTGGTTTTAATCTTTGGTTTCCTTATTACTTTAGAGATTTGATGTAATTGATTAACTAGTTTAATGACTGTTAAACATGCAATACATTTGTCTGAAATGATTGAGAGAAATGTCTTCCACGTAGAACGACAGAATAATAATGAATACATGTCTTCTGTTTGAAGTGTTGATTCTTGATATGACAAAGCATATACAACTATATTTTGGTGTTTATAATTAAAATATATTATTCAACAAAAATTGGGAAGATTAATGAATTTCAAATTAATTTATGTTGTATCTCTTATTTCTAAAACCAGAAAACCAGAGGTAAAATTTCGCACCGACAAAATACGCCCAACAGAACACAGCAATTCTAGTACGCAGAAAACATTTCCATTACAGCGTTTGCTGGTAGTTCACTTCTCACAAAAAAAAACATGAGTTACATCGCCCAATGCCCAGTACGTGCATGCATTTCTGTCTAAAACTCATTTCCAGAGAGATCGAACATGTTACAGCTCGCTTCTACGTGACTGATTATGTGAAACTGCAAAACAGCATGCTACACCAGAAAGTGTTTTGAAAAAACGTTAAATACAATTGTTTCCCAGTATCCCTCAGTTGAAAAAAACACATAGCTAGGCATATTACATATAGGCTAGTCACAAGAAAAAAATGAAAAGTTTGTGTCGGAGAACCACAACCAGCTTCAAACGTTACTACTTCTCAGCCAGACAGCCACTGGCCGCTCTGACTGTTAGGCTTCCGTGTTTTAATCATTACTAGGAGAACGTAGGCGGAATACCCGAACAAAAGGGCCATGAACTACGCGCAATCATCCTTTCCTGACCCTCTGCCCTTACATTCACACATTCGCTTTCATGCACTACATTCTCACACATGTCTGGAAAGCAGAGAAGATATTAGAGCTTGTGCCGGAAGGGCAGGAAGTTCCATGGAAGGCGCAAGCTGACGTGTAGTGTGACGCTGGATCTTCCGTTCCAGCGGGGGAATAACACCCGTACTTCCCAGCTGCTACATACGCGACATTTAGGGACTAACGAACAACTAGTTGACGCGCCCAGAATCTATAAATTCTCTCTCTGCAACTTCGCAAACAATCTGTAAACAGCGTTCCTCGCGGCAGACATACAAACCCGATCCGGGTGGCGGCACGCAGGCGCCGAGTCTTCGCCCCGCCCCCCAGGCGCTCTCCCGCCCCCGCGGCCGCTGCCCGATGCTCCATTGTCGGGAGCTCGCCTTCGCCCGCGGCCACTCGAGTCAGCCCCCCTCCACCCCCTCCTCTCCCCCTGCCGATCACAATGGCCCTCTCCAACTAATTGCCTGCAGACGGGCGCGGGAGGATAAATACTGCTTGCTCCCAGACCCACGACCTCCCCTCCGCCGCTCGCTTGCGCCACCCGCGCGGCGTTCGCTTGCAGGATCGCGTTCTCGCAGTCATTGTATTGGCTTTGCGCACGCCCCCGGAATGTGGACAGGAGTGCAGACCGTTTCCTTCCTATTAGTTGCCTGCTGACCAAGATGAAATGTATCATACAAATGGAGTCAATGCAATGTTGTGTTGAAAATACTCTCTTGCCCTGGTACCGTACTGTGGGTTACGTTGAATCGATTGCGAGGTACTTCGTTCCAAACTTGGTGGCAGTTATTAAAACTATACTGAAAGTAGACTCACTTCTCCAGTGATGAGGCCTTGTGGAATCGATTGTACAGTCAGACCGTATCAATGCTTCGTAGAGTCTCTTTCACTTTTGGACAAACCAATTCTCGTGTGACGAAGTATCCTATTTTTCCAACACTACTTTATATGGCTGTAAGTTTAATTCTATGAGTTTTAGTATCATAAAAGGAAGACACTTAAAAACATATATTGTGTGACATAATTTTAATGAAACATAGATACTGTAGATAATTGAAAACGTTAATGTTGATACAAATACAAGCAGCAAGAGCGAAACAATGTACCTAACGAATTGCTTACTATTTTTCGTTGACGGCTTAGTTCACTTGCTTGCATTGTCAATGTTTAAAGAAGACGAAATTCCAAATTTTATTGTCATAAAATATTCGAGAACGCCTAATTCTACCACGACACTAACACATATCTTCTGAGAAACATGGTTTTCTTATGAATTGGAGAAATTGTTAAATTAATTTGTTTTTTGTTTTTTATTTAACTCTACAACCCTAAGCATACTTTTAGGTATGATATTACTAACCATGAGTCGAACGACTAGCCCATTGCAAACACGTATAATTAATGCATTTTTTTGACATTCTATTGTTTTTAAAGAATTAAACCTAATATAGTTTCTGAACCAACAATTAGCATTACAAAAAATTACTACTATAGTTTTTTGTTAAAAATTCATCTAAAAATATAACACAGTAGGTAATTAAATCTTATCAAAAATAAATTCAGTAACCTACTTTTTCATTAAACAATATATTTGCTGTTTCCTCTAATCAAAAGCTTACAAACTAATCAGTTTTCAATGACAATATGATAATTTTTATCAACCCTTAGCTCTATAATTTACAAATTACATGATTGACATATTTTTGTCATGTGCTCTCCATGTGCTAGTGTATTTTGTACTTGCTGCCCTCTGATATTGTGTAACTTCTTTTTGCATAGTTACAGAAACCACAATACTTTTTTTCGTGATTCATTTGCAGTTTCCAGGGTTATATTATCTTGAGTTGCCGTCTGTAATTTTAAAGTTTGCGCTATTAAAACAATCAGGTTTGATTGAATAGTTGGGATACTCAATCTATGGAGTTGCCAAGGTCGGATCAGCCCTTTTTCAAGTGCCAACATGAAGTCTTGTAAGGGGTTTCTTATTTGCCCTGTTATGAGTTATGTGAATAAATCACATACGAATGCTATATTCAACATGTTATAAAAGTAACATAATGTCCATCTCTTTGTCTCCAGCGCAGCATTCATGCCGTGACACATTTGATCAGAGGTTCCCTCAGCTCCTTTTGTCTTGTTATAGTCACGTATCATTGGGAGGAAAATACTGCCATGAATTATTTCTTCTAAATGAGCAGAAAAAAATAGTAGTACAGTTTGTTGCTGAGGTCAGCTGAATTTTCCGATGTTATTACACTGAATGCTGATGTTTGTTCTAAGGCAGGATTATGACTGTACTCGCGCTGTCTTTTTTTTCGCCTAGGTTCGCTAACCTCTAACTCCGCATTCCGGATATCTTCTTCGATATCTGCATTAACTTCTTCTAATGAGTGTTGTTCATAATCAGGGTCTGCAACACTCGTCTGAGTCAGAATGTTTGTCCTCCAAATTATCCTCGGATTCTCTTATTCCTAACTTTTCATCTTCAAGCCATAATATTAACATTTTCTCATCCATCTGTCTTCTATCCATCTTCATTAAAAAAGAACATAAAATAAACTCTAAAACATATTCGTTTTATAATTGACAGTACATTATTACTAACTATGAGTAGATCGTACTCACAAAAGTACTTTCTATTACTAACGATGAGTAAGATCGACTCCCATTAAAATATTCTCTTATTACTAATCATGAGTAATTTCGACTTATTGACGTTTGAAGTTCATGGCGCCACACGAACCAGGTGGATAGCACAGACAACCTACACGGTATCTCGAGAGGCACCTTAGGTTTGGAACCTTCTGTGATGGGTCAGAGCGCTAGTGCATCACGCTGGCTGCGTATGCTCACTTATGTGTACTATGTGAGTCGATTCAACTCATGGTTAGTGTTTTAGGGAAAATCATCAAACCTCCGATCATGTACTTTGATATAATGTATCTCTACGTTTGTAAATTGCTATGTATTTCAATTCAAAACTGGAGCAGATAATCACCTCGAGAATGCAATTGTTTTCGTAACTACTTCGAAACTCATTTTAAAATTCCTAAATGGGTTATCCAAGAGTTGTGTATCGTGTAATTTGGATAAATTCTTGTTTGCATTGTAAACAATAATTCGCACAATCCATTGCATTTGCAAATGAGAAATTGAGCAAACCTAATGTAGTTTACGCAAACGATTTTCTACCTTTGAAATACCCATGGGATCTGAATACTGTGTGTTGGTGTAACAAAAGAAACATTGTAAACAAAACAAGGACGGAACTCAATTTCATGTTTTGCACATTAATGTTGCACCGAAATTATCTTCATGTTTCAATGGACGGACAAAATATTCCGTAAGCAGCAGGTTCATAAAGACGCAGTCTGCGTTTTCTTCACTCATCTTCATGTCGTCCCAGTTTGTTTCCAGCAAACAATACAACCGGGGCTTCTATCTGCCATGTAATTTAATGTAACGGCACCTCCTCTGATTTTATCGCCTACGCTTTCCGCCTCTGAATGGGTTTAATCCTCCTGTATAGGCGAGTTCGAGGCATGTTGAAACCGATAACCTCCTCAGCGCAACAGCAACGGGCTAATGATCCAATTTTCGTCTCGCGTTATATTCCGATTCGCGAAATAACGGCCCACCATTTTAGCTCGAACCATCAGATACGGAAACGATACTCCCATCTAGTGCAACAGCTCCATCCACTGCGCGCAACCAGTTTCTTTGTTTTCTCTCTCTCTTTGTGCGCATGGAAGAAGGCGCGCAACAAAGAAGAAGAACTAATCAAACTCTCAAGCCATATGCAACGCCTATCTCGATGATAGTAGTAAAAAGAAACGATCTTTTTTAAAAACGTATTTGAGTGTCCGCTGAAATGACGCGACGCTTTCTCGCACGCCTCGTCACTAGGGGTTTTCCCTAATGGAAACGTCTGACACGACGACGCTGAAAGGGTTGCCCGAGCTTGCATCACGCCGCCGCCGACACGTGAAACTGAAAACTACTCTTGGGTGGGGGAGTGTCACAAAGAAGTCTGCTTCAGTGAGCAAAACGTGAATAGGACGCGCACGACTCTATCGACACAGGGAACGAACAGAAAAGGACTCACTGGCTTGCAACGCGCAAGAACAAACGGTACAAGGGTTTAGCGGGAGCTGCAGTGGGTGAGCAGTGGAGAGGGAGATTGTGAAGGGCTAAGGACGGTGGTGGTTTGGCGGCGGTGTTGAGGGTTTACAGCGGAGCAGAAAGAGCGACAGGGAGCGTTGAAGGGAGAGATTGAGAGGAGACGCCGCTCACAGTTTGAACAAGAGGAGCATCTTTTGGGCTGGAGACAGCGACCGTGATGATGCGGAAGAAGATTGCGTGAAACAGTAGCGGAAGCGGCGTTGTAATGACGGGCAGGATTCATTCACTGATAATTCCTGGTTGGTCAGCTAATAAAGTTATTAGTCCCGTAAGTGTGGTGCGTGTTTTACCACGGCGATGAACTTCCCACAGGGCATGGCGAGTTCTGGCGCCGACTACATGTCGGGCCGGGGGTTTTCCCCAACCAGATATCTACCACCATCGGGGCACCGCCCCTGCCGGGAGAAGCACTAAGCTCCCAACAAGTTTCCCGGCATGTAATCTAATGCAAGTAACTGTAAGTGTGTGTAATAAAGGGGTGAGGCTAGAACACGGAAGAGGAAGGGAAGATCACGTGCAGTCCATGGCCCATTTGTTAGGGTACTACTCTTGCATTTGCCTGGTGTTGATCGGATAATCCACGGAAAACTACCGATTACAGTAGCCAGCCGCTACAATTCTCCTCCAGGGAACGACTGAATTCGACCAAGCAATCTAGTTAGTGCCAAAATCCTGCCAACCGTCAAGATTTGAACTCCAGGACCTTTCATTCAGAGGCACTGAAGTGACATCAATTGCTGCACTGCCACATCTTATATAGCATTGAAGATATAATGAAGCAACGGTCGAACTGAGAAGCAGGGGAAATGGGCGAAACTCGAGAAAACTGCCGTCAGCGCACTTTGACCGACAATTTGAAATTTCTCCCCGAAATTTAACCCCGGTGGAAGACAAGCGCTACAGCCCGTTGCCTTCGAAGAAGGACGATGTCAAGAGGATTCAATACGCGCCTAGTACGCACCGACAGGGACAGTACGAAGGTGCAATGGCGACCAGGAGCAGGGCTACATCCAGATCTACGAGCAAGGCGATGAACGAGTGGAGATGAGCGGCAGAGGCGCCGTGTGAAGGCGTCCACGTGCGGGGCGATGCGAGTAGCGCAGGGTGAGCGTCAGAGAGCGCGTGCGCCAGCGGGACCGGGAAAAGCCCCGCGACGACGTCTCTAGAGGTGAGGAGGAAGAGGCGGGGAGAGGGAGTGGGACGGGAGTTGGAGATGGCGACGGTTGCGAGACGCTGGCGCAGATGGTGGCGGGCGTGGGAGTTAGGCAGGGTGGAGTGGGGGGAGTGGATACGGAGAAGAGATGGGAGGGGTGTCCGAGCGGGGCGAGAGACGGGGGCAGTGGGGGCGGAAATAGTGCAGTGGTAGGAAGTACGAAGGCGGGGCCGGGAGCGATGGATTTCGGGGAGGCGGTGGCAAAGGCAGGAACGAGAATTGGACGGAAACTGAGCGGGGCGATCGGGAATGGTGGCTCAGTGCATTAACTGATATCACTGCTGTGCCTCTGACCAAGAGGTCCTAGGTTTGAGTTCCGACGGCGGCAGGATTTTTGACACATCTTTTCAGCGAGGCCCAATTCAGTCTCTGTCTGGAGGAGAGTTTTAATGGCCGGCTGATCTGATCGGTAGTTTTTCGTGGTTTCTCCAATCAACTGCAGGCACATGCCGGAGCGGTACCCTAACAAACGGGCTACCGAGCGCACGCGATCTTGTCTTCATCTTCCTTGTCTTATCCTCACCCCTTACACACACTTACACTAACATGCACTACACTACCACATATGCGAGGAGACCGGTCGGGTGCTTAGAGATTGTTTCAGCTGGAGCGATGCTGTCAGTGGGAGATACTTGGTTGGAGGCTGTTCTCGCCATCCAGTGAGGTAAGATCACTGCCACCTCCCGATGAAAAGCTTGCACTTTACTTACGGGACGAATGACCTCAGTACTTGACGCGCCCGGAATCACTAACAATCAATCAATCTGAGCGGGGAGAAATGGAGGGCGACATGGGGGGCGGGGCAGAGGCGTGGTTCCGAAATGATAGCGGGGCGAGGGCGTAGGGGGTGGCCCCGGGAGGCGGCGTTGGCGGAGGCGGGAGGAGGAAGGAGGGAGGCGGAGTCGGCGGCTGCGCTGGCGCCATTGAGGCGCGCGCGGGCGGCCGCCTCAAAGCGCGCGCTGTCAGCTAAATGCTTAATGCCTCTGCGTGCGTTTTCAGCGCCTCCCAACACAGCTGCGATTAGCGCCAGCGACGCCGTGTCACCTCAATCTCTCTCTCTTCATCCCCCACCACTCTCTCTCGCTCTCGCTCTTTCCAACATACATCCTCTTCATGGCATTGGAAGATTTGTTAAGATCTTTTGAGGCTGGTCGAAAATGACCCAACGCACAAACAAGATAAGAATGTTCGACGTTTCTTAAAGTTATTCAATATCATTAATGTCGTATTTACATGGATATTGAAAAAAGCCGTGGCAATGGTCGATAATATTTTAAATATAAATAGGAGATATTTCATATTCATTTTTATTGTTACTATTATTATTATTATTATTATTATTATTATTATTATTATTATTATTATTCTTACAGCTCATAAGTAATACGAAATTTGTTTTAAGTAATTCGAAACATTGCCGACGAATTTGTTGCGCCGCGTCTCGTAATTAAATAATTGGCTCATTAATTAAACACATGCGATTTCTCCTCACTTTTTCTAATACAATTTATTTAATGAGTATACCTTTAATGTTTCATTTCATGAGTGCAAAGGAAAGACGAGATATTAGGCGGACCAGAAGTACGATGAAATGCATTGAGAATTGACAAAGACATGATATTTGGATTTATCAAAAGAGCTTCTTTGCAAGCAGCTAATTAGCTATGTTTTTGGTTTCCCGAAATTGAACGAGTATCATTCGTACTTTGATTATAAATATTAACAGAAGGTAAAAGCAGATAAAGTAGCATCACTAAAAGGAAAACAGGAAAGGATTCGTAATATATTTGTTTTAAAACTCCACTCGTCTGATTTTATCACCCCTTTCATCTACCACTCTTTCAACTGCTGGCCGTGTAAATGCCGACATTTACCAACAAGATGAATCACGCCGTTTCTCCTTCGACCAGCAAACGACTGCGTGTGAAAGCGAGTGTATCACCCGCACGCACCCCATTGAGCCGGCGTGAATGTGGGCGAAAAATTAAATATTCATGGAGCCGCCGGGGCTATTCAGCGCGGCTCCTCAGGCCTCGCCCCCGCGCCCGCGCGCTCAAAGAGATAGCGACGCGTCGCGTGGCGTGGCGTCGCGGCGCCGAGATCGCGCAGCAGAAGCGCGCGCCCGCCCGCCCGCGCGTGCGAGCGCGGAGATAAGGCTGCGAGACACCGGCGGCTCAATTTCCTCCTCCCGCCGCGCGTCAGGAGGCGGCGCCACCGGCGGCGAAAGGGTTGCTCTATGAAAGGGTGGCTGCGGAAATCTCATAGCGATGGCTGTGCTAGTGGGTGCAGAGGTGTTCGGGAGCGACGGCGAGGTGATTTTGGCGGTGATTGTGTTTTTCTTATCGGTGGTAATAATATCGGTGACGGTGAGGCTGATGTAGTTGTTGGTGGGGAAAGTTGATACACATAGCGGTGTTGATGTTATTTGTAGTGGCAATGATGATTGAAACAAAGCAGGGATTGTGCTAGACAGAGCAATACATGTGGTAGACATCATTGTTGGGAGATCGTGGTGGTGCAGAGGAAAAAGGTAATTTTTGATTGGTGGTCGTGGAGTTGGTGGTGAAGTGGAGAAGATAAAGTTAGAGCTGACGGTGGAGAAGGCAGTGAAGGTGGATATCGTGGTGTTAAGTCCGGTATACAGGGCACAGTTTTCGGGCAGATTTGACGTGCAGAAAACGTGCAGTCCAGACTGCACGGTTTCTGCATGAACACTTTTGAGCATGTTCATACGAGTTTTTTTTTCATGCAGAAAGCTTACAGTTTGACTCAAGCGCCTCTAGAGGCAGAATCATTCACCAATCCTATGCCATGGTAATCGGCCATTTCCATTTTGTGGTTTGGTGTGTCAAGGTACGTTGGTTTGACGTGAAGTTGTGGTAAACTACCTCCTTCCCTATTCCTGCCTTCCTATTTTTCTTCTCTATGCTCCCCATGATTAATTAATTCTTGCTAAAGATCACATAGACTAACGCACGCACAGAAATATCGCCAGTTTGGGATCTTGAAGTTTCTGTACAGAAACTGTATGAGAATCTGCACGAAAACTGAATCATGTATACGTCATATCTATGACGGTGTCGGAGGGTGATAGTTGTGGACATAATGTAGGTGTGGGCGCAGTAAATAGCAGTAATGGTGAAAAGCGCCTGTTAGTAGACGCATGAAACATACAAAATTCACGTAATGTACGTTGACTTCTCTTTAATTTCCACAGAAATCTTAAGTATTTCTTGGAAAAGACGTAAATTGAAAATAAAGATACCTACCTAGAGAACGAGGACATGGAATACTTTCATATTCTTGTTTTTCTTTTGAAAGACACCCCCAATATCCACTACGTGAATCTGTATTCCACTGACCTGAAAAAAAGAATAAATTATAAGATTCAAGAATATGAACGTTAAATTATATAAATCGTATTTATTACAGGCTTTCAAATATGGAAACTACAATGAGGGATAATCTAATAATTCACCATTTATGCCGAATAGTATCAAATTTCTTGTTAATCAATCAATATATAATATTTATATATTATGTAATATTAAATAATATCTAAAATAGTCTATATCAGCAAGAATTTGTTAATTAAGTAGAATATAAAAATAACTTATCAGCAATAAATTTTATTTTATTTTTTAAATAAAACGAGGTGCAATCATGGCTGCGTAAATCAGGATATCAATTGAATCTAGCATAACAAAAATTAAATTCTCTACAAACCTCCACCAACATGAAAGCAAAGTCAATTACAAACTCTCCATGGTTTTCAAATCAAAGATAACACAAAATGTAACCGCGACGAGTTTACTATGCAGTACAAACGATCAAACAAGTTATATTGGAACAAAAACATTCCTTTACATACTTACACATCCGCCATACACAAACACCGCTATTTATTGACAGCACCCCCCACCCCACACATCCTGCAACCGGGGCGCAGCATGCAGGAAGCATATGTGCTCACACGGCTATTAAAATTACACCGCGATGACGTCACCCAGCCAACTAATTACCAAGTCAATCGCTTGCATCCCGAACCACTCCGCCACCACTCTATTACGCCGCGCCCCTCCTCTCCCCCGCGCATATACTCACGCACACGCACACGCGCATTGCGACGGCAAGCCCAACCGGTATGTGGGCATGCGCGCGCGCGGGTCAACACACCAGAGGCATTCCGGAGGTGGCGCGGCGCGGCGCGGCGCGCGTAACGCACGCGTGACCTCGGCGGCGGGCGCGATAACGCGCTCATCTCCGCTCCACGTCCGCACTCGTCGCTCTCGGAGCGGGGTGGGGAGGCGAGGGGCAGAGTGGGGAGGGAAGGGCGGGGAGGGACGGGGAAGCGCAGTGGGCGGGGAGTGGCGGGGAGTGGATGGGAGAGGCGAGGAGCAGCGGTAAGTGGCTGTTACTTGCGGGGAGGGATGGGGAGTGGCGAAGATGGGAAGAGCAAGGCGTGACGGAGATGGGAGGGCGGAATGGGGCGGGGCAGGGAGGGGGAGGTTGAGGAGGGGAAGGGGAAGGGGCAGGGCGGGATGAGGAGAGGAGGACCGGTGAGGGTGGAGCAGGACAGGGAAATGGGCGGGAGAGGAATAAGAGAGTGAGGAGGGCGAGGGCGGGAAATGGGAGTGTAGGCAGGTGGGAGGGCGGGGAGGGGGAGGAGTTTGGGAGAGAAGATGGACAGGGGCGGGGATGGAGACGATGGGCAGAGCGGGACAGGACGGGGAGGGCACGGCAGGACGAGGGGTGGAGGGGCGGAGCAAGGCGGGGGAATGGGCGGGAGGAATGTGGTGGGGAGGGGAGGCGAGGGGCGCAACGGAGTGGGTAGGTGGGAGGGGAGTGGAGGGGCGGGGAAGGGAGGAGTTTGGGAGAGATGGACGGGGCGGGGATGGGAGACGATGTGCAGAGGGGGGCAGGACGGGGGGAGGGGCACGGCAGGACGGGGGAGGAGCGGGGCGGGACGGATAGGAGTGGCGCGGAGGGAAGGGGGCGGGGCGGGAGTGAAGCGGGCAAACGCGTGAGGACGTGAGTTGATGCCCTGGAATATCCGCTATCCATCGGCGCTCGCCTCCCGGCAGCTTCCGATTGAATTTACGCGCGCCGTGAAAGCGCTTCTGGTGCGACCGCGCCACCGCAACGAGCTCTGATTATTGTCTTTTGTCGCGAATGACATTTCCGTGATGGGTAAATACCCGGCTCGTTATGGGAATATCCAAGGGACGTTTTAGGGGAATGGAAAGTGCTTGGCCCAAATAGATTATTGTGGAAAATGTTAATGGATTTTTTCAGGTTCGTCATGTACTGACACACATTCATTTGCCATCAATAACTGTAAAACTCATTTTTCGAGATGCAAAGAGTTTGAAACATTAATCAACATCAAAAAGGAAAACGTAAAATGTGTTGTTGTTTATTTTATTTTTAAATTAGTTTCTAGTAAAAAAATATTCAAGCGTGAAACTAAAAGTATTAGAAGACTCAAGAAGTAAATAAAACTTTGAATAATTTAGTAACATAAATTCATTATATGAAATGTATAATTTACGTTTATTTAATTTTCCGTTCCATTGTAATTAGGTAACGAACGTAAATATAATTTAACTACAACCTACACTTTTCTGGGTGTATAAAATAAGAGCTGTACACACTTTGAGTGTTTACGATGAGAAAAGAGCCCTTCTTGCACTAAATAAAATATACAATATTGTCTTATATTGAAACTTGCTGTTGGATAAAAACTGTTCATTTATAAATCTTAAAGTAATCATGCGATGCCGTATCAAACGCAGGTCAACAATTCCAGTTGAACACCAGGAAGGGAGGACCAAATATTTCAGTCGCCACGCATCGGGGCCCAGCCTCTCCCCAGGAGCGGCCGCGAGCGCCAGCAGCGCTTCGTTTGAAGTGCAGCCTCCGAGTGAGGCGGTGCGCGGCGGCACCGGGAGGGGGCGGGGCCTCCTCGGGGAATCCACTTGACGTCAAACGCGCGTCCCTAATGCGTTCGGACGGGGCCCGCGCGCGTCACGCTGCGCGCCCGTCGCGGGGCCCCTCTGCCCGGACACCACGCAGAATGCTCCAAAATAGGAGGTTTACTTTCTCCTAGACGAACGTATATGCGGTGTAATATACGTAGTATAGAGAACGTTATGTAATGCTGTGCGAAAACAAAGCGGATTTTCGACAAAAAAAATCATTGCTGGGCCCAGATAACGAAAAAGTGGGTAAATCCAGTGGCTAAATTAAGAGAAAAAGATCCTCTAACATGTAGCCACAATCCTTGTTTTATGAATCCTTGATGACGAAAAACCAAATGAAAGCAAATCGTCCGTCCGTCCGTCCGTCCGTCCGTCAATCTGTCTCTAGTTGAAGCTTTGAAATTTTGAAAAATATTCTTTAAAATTTTGGGGGTACTTTACATAAAGACCCCCGGACATATTCAATTTTTTTTAAAAAAAGGCTCCAAATTGTTTCTTTATATTTATCGTAATAATAGAGTAAAATACATTTCTAATGGTGGCATAGGTCATATTTTCACGGTTAACTTACAATTTTCGAAAATTTCCAAAATTTGAATTTTTCGGCGTCTTTCTACATCTACATGTTTCCAAATAGAGATTTCCTTCAAATAAAATTTGTTGTCCATAATTAGTTCTTTCATTAAGGTCAAGTAAGTTTTCTTGAAAATTTTAGTAGTTTTCTCGCAATATGACATGCAATATTTGCAATTTGAAAAAAATATCAAAACAAGATTTACTTACTCTATCAGATTACCTAAACGCCATACTACTCCATTCTTTTGTTTTATCAAAATTCACAATTTCTTTGTTTGTTTGTCACGTCGCTCATATTTATATTATCGGCAATATGTTCAAATTGTTGTATTTATGTGTAGATATGCTTCAAATAATGTCATAAAATATATAGAAAACTCAAGTTATTTTGAAAATCAGCTCAAATTCCGCATTTTTAGAAACGCTCCAATGCCAGTTTCTCAAAAACGCCTCCAAACTTTTCCAACAGATAGTGCGAATTGCACTGTTTAATATTACGTTAAGCTCATTTTGGTGTAGTCTTTTGTTTTCTCAGAAATTGCACAAATGTTTGAAATATATCTCACGCCGTTAATGTGGGTATTTCCAGCAAATTGTATGCATTATTGCAATTGTGAGTGGATGAGATTAAAATGGCTTCAAGTGAAGTTTTTTGAAAACTCAATAGAGTAAAAAAAGTTTCAAATTTCCCATTTACAGTAACGCTTTAGCACCATTTTCTTAATAGCAGCTCTAAGTTTTTATATGAAAATTGCCGTTTAGGACGAAGTTTTACTCTTCTTTAATATTTTTAAAGTAATAGTTCGGTTCTCCAAGTAGGAAAAAGGAAGATCGAGAAAATTTTTAAAATATGTACTTTTGGGCGGCCTTAAATAGCAGCTGACAACAGGATGGAGTAAAACCGTAAAACCAATTCACACCAAGAAAATTAGAAAACTTTATTTCGAGAAAGTCTGTGCCATTCTGTAGTAACTTTAGTTTATTCATTTAATTCGAGTCGCATCAACAGCTAAGTTATTAGAGATTAAATAAATGCAATATTTTACATTTTAGTGAACAATATTAAGATTTTTATACAACGATTAGAATCGTAGTATAGTTATGGATACAAAAGCAAGCTGTATATTAACATTATATTATATTATAATGTATTATGCTTATAGTTTATAATGTTAAGCCTTATTGCATGAGTATGTGTTTAGGAAACGAGCGGCGGTAGCTGCTAGTTTTCAAATTTTAACGAATGCAATGAAACAATATAAACGGGTGGCAAGTTATTTTTGTGTAACTACATTGTAAATGTTTAAGTTTTTAAACTGGAACAGAAATAAATATATTAAAAAGGAGTTTTATAAGCAGCCAATTCCAACTATTATTTTTCAACCCTTACTTTTGGGAGAAAATATGATTATTTATTGTAAGCTAATACAATCGTGAATTTAATAAAAAATATATTTTTCAAATATTTACTAGTTAACGTCTTTTAAGTTATGTCATTAACAAGTTAGCATTCTTGTATATTATTTCTCGTACATTAAAATACAGTTCACAAACATTAAAGTTAATTTTTTAGATTTAGCCTATTTAAATTCTACGTTTTGCTACAGTTCTGATTAAAAAAATTCCTCGGTTTTAAAATTTGCATTTTGTGTTCTTTTTTTTAACTTTATTGCTACATTAAAGTAAATTTTTAGCTTCAGAAAATAGAACTCCAATCCCAGATTCAGAAAGAGATCTCAACGAGCTTTGGTAGGATCTGATAAAATGAGCAACATACTCAACACATCTTATCGAATGAATTTGAGAGAATGATATTCCCAAAATCGTCTAAAATATTTGATGCACAACTCTTGAGATTCCTTTCATTACAGATCTATCGGTAATGATAGTGCACTCTCTAAAGTTGATTGTAATGCCAATTCACTAAATATTCCGCCCCTCATGTGCCTCCGACCTGCAAGGTAGAAGATATAATAAAACACAATTCTTCGAAACTTGAATATACTCAGAGATCTTATGTTCTTCCAGATAAATATCATAAAATTAATGATGATGACTTCATAGGCAAGTGATTTATCTATTTTTTATGTAAAAATTCCTAAAAGAAAGATATAATGTCTTAGTCAGAAAATGTATCTGTGATTTACTTTAAAATTTCAGTACTAATCGCGATTATATTTATTAAACTGTGTTTTGCGGTAGCGTCACGCTAAATAGCAGCTATAAAATTCAAACTTTCTTTTGATAAATTGGATGTTCTAATTATGTAGGGCTAGCATTGAAAATTTGTGCTTCGCCACGCCGGTCCGCCCACAGTGGGAAGCGACATCATGTTGCAGTCTCTACCGCCGGCCCTCGCAGCTGCTGCGCTGTCATAGGTCGATGGCAATCCTTACGCGGCTGTGCCGGGGTCCATTTCGGACTGGATGAGATTGATCTTGTAATGGTTTCTATACATCTATGTATGTTTATTTCCTACTACATATGACGTCACGTTGTTGGAAAATATGATATTCTCCTCTCCTTCTATAATTCATCATTCAAGTGTTCGTAATGTATGCAACTTTGCATAGCTTTTCTGTAATATTGTTGCAATGCCCAAAACATTATGATCAAGAGAGTGTAATTTAATTCTATCCAGAACGTCATTTACTCTTTAATAATTGAGGTTTAGTAATATCACCTCGCAAACTATATTTAAAAACTACTTTATTCGTTTTTTAAATTCATTAAAAGTTTGAATTTTTGGGTTAGATACAAAAGTATTAAAATCGTTTGTGTTGCAACACTATTTTAATAGTTATCCTTGTAATTTTGATGCGCAAGTGGTAGTTATTCGGGGAAGTCAACTAAAAATACAGTGGTCTTTCTTAAAACAATATTCACAAATTTAAAGCAAAAATATTAATACACCTCCACCGAAAAAAAAATCAACTTGTCTCTTCCAAAGATCGCTGATAACTTCGCAGTTGCAC
Organism: Teleogryllus occipitalis; assembly: GCA_011170035.1. Lineage (NCBI taxonomy): Eukaryota > Metazoa > Arthropoda > Insecta > Orthoptera > Gryllidae > Teleogryllus > Teleogryllus occipitalis. Next base: position 82,913 of record BLKR01004155.1, read on the forward strand.
AAAAGAAAATGCTGATCTCTGCCCATAAAATAACCATTTATCTGCCATCCCGCAAGTGGTATAATATCAGAAATATAGAAATCTTATTGCATATAAAAAGTAATTATTTTGGGCCATTTCACCTTAAATTTCCATTTTCATTTGTTACAACAGTATTTTAGGAAAACAATCATAAATCCTGAATTTTGATACTCACTCATTCCCGTTTCACTTCTATTCCCCAATATTCAATTCTACCCCAGCTCTCTTCTCTCCGTGTGCATTGCCTACTCTCCTATTTACACCTCTCCCGCTCACTTCACCTCGCCCGTTCCCTCCCACCGCCAGCCATCTGGAAGGGACACCATCCCGCCGCCCACGGCGCCACCTCCGCCTCATTCCGCCGCATGCAAAGCAGTCGCCGGGCCCTTCCTCCTCCCCCGCGCCTAATCGCCGGGTCGCGTGCGCGCGGGGGCGGGGCCGGGGCCGGGCGGGCGGAATTAGAGGACGGCCGCGCGCCCAACTGCAGCCAGATGAAAGATCCGCCGCGGCTGCAGCCCCTGGCGCCCCGCGGGCCGCGCCTGCCGGGCGCAAGTTTGCCCCAGGCGGCGCCCGCCGCGCTGCTCCGCCACTGCGCCGCCCCGCGTAGTTAGAGGGCGCGCTCTCCACCAGCGGCCTCCCGCGGCCGCGGCCGCCTGCCCTCTGCGGGGAGACGGAATCACTTCTAAGCGCGTGCTGCAGAGAGAGGAGCGGTGGCCGGGTTTTCATGGGGGGGAATTGAGGAACGTGGAGTCTCTGTTCTTGATGTTGGCAAGAAATATGTTATTTAAATGCTATTTAAGCATTTATGATAATGCCCTTTACCTGTGTAAATAAACGAAAGAGTTGTTCTTTAAAGTTATTTAATTATTTACAGGGTTAATCTTTAATGTTTGAGGTGAAATCCGTCTAGACCTATCGAGATTTTACATCACTATATCTTCTTTTTTCCCCTAGGGCTTTATCCAGCCGACAGCCAGTTGCCCTTTAGGTCCCGAAGAGACGCATATTCGACCATACACTAGACAAACACTTGCGGGCTCCTCTGATCTGGAGTCAGCAGAACGCGAGGCCCTCCGCGACAACACACACAAAGTCAAGGGACAAACAGCCATGCCCAAGGCGGGACTCGAACCAGCGACCCTTCGGACCGAAGCGCTGAGTCGGTACTCGCTCTTAGCCACCTCGGCCATCCAGATCGGCTACTATATCTTCTAATTAGGTTAAAATATGACTCCCTCCTCTCTATTGAAGAGAAGTTACTCTAAAAGGACGCAAGATTTGTTTCCTGCGGTGCTGTGAACGAGTAAATTTTGTGCTTCGATTATGTATTATACAATTTTTTTTTATAATACACTCCGCATTTTAAATTTCAACGTTCCCCGGACACATACATGCATACACGATTGTGAAACACTTGTTCACTCTCTTCTGACTTGTTAACTTGGTCCCTTAAGAACTTGGCCACATAAAAAACTTACAAAGAACAAAAGAAAACCTTAAATATGTTCCAGAATGAAGCACTGAAATTTTAGAAGCTGTTAAAGCAAATGTCAAGATCCCAGGTATCTACTGTCAAACCGGCACAGAAGGTACAGGCTCGAGAGCTACCGCGTGGCTGATGCGGGTAAAATCGCTGAAGAGACTGTCCATACGCCCAATTGACGTTCCCTCCTTCACTCGCATTTGGTTCACTTGTATGAGGCTTCTACACTATTTCTTGCCATATCATCGACCGATAAAGAGCTCCACGATTAATTGATTGGTTGATTAGTGATTCCGGGCGCGTCAACTGCTTTGGTCATCAGTCTCGTTAATGTAATGAATTCTTTTTTCTGGAGATGGCGGTGATCTTCCCTCGCTGGATGGCGAGATCCGGGGCCGACCTACCGTTGGCTAGAACGGTTGTCCCCTAACCAGGACTCTCCCACCAGCGGTGCACCGCCCCAGCCGGGACAAGCTCTAAGCTCCCGACCGGTCTCCTGCATGTGTGGTAGTATAGTGCATGTTAGTGTAAGTGTGTCTGTGTGTGTAAGGGGAGAGGATAGAACAAGGAAGAGGAAGGAAAGATTGCGCACGGTGCGTGGCCCGTGTACTGCTCCGGTATTCACCTGGTGTTGATGGGAAACCACGGAAAACTACCGATCAGAGCAGGCGGCCACTAGAATTCTTCTTCAGTCAGCGAAATTCCTACCACCGTTGGGACTCGAACCTAGAACCTCCGGGTCAGAGGCACTGCAGTGACATCAGTTGATGCACTGAGCCACCGCTCAGTAAGGTAAGAGCTCCACGAGAAATAACAGAAATTAGAATGTGCCGTGTTATGTGAGTTTTTAAAGTTGTTTTTACAAGGAATATTGACGGATTGATTATTTCTTGCTAGCGGACGCGACGTCTTAGGTCATCTGTCCCGTAAGTGTAGTGTATTATTTTACTCAGAATGTAACTATGGTTTTCCCCATTCGATGGAGAGATCCGGCACCAACCTACTTGTCCGCTAGCGGAGATTTCCTCATCCATGTATTCCCACGAGCGGGATACCGCCCCACGGGACAAGCCCACCTGCTCTCCCGACGTGTGTGATAGTGTAGTGAATGTAAGTGTAATTGTCTGAAATTAAGTGTTGAGAATAAGACAAGAAAAAGGAAGGAAAGATCGCGCGCAGTCGGTGGCTCGTTTGTGAAAGTACTGTGCCGGCATTCGCTGGTGTTTATCGCAGAAACCATGAAAAACTGTTGATCAGAGTAACCTGCCGCTGGAATTCTCCTTCAGACAGCGGATGAATTCCACCTAGCTATGTAGCTAGTGTCAAAAAGCTTGCCACCGTCGGGTCTCGAACCCTAGGGCCTCTCGGTCTTGGGCACCGCAGCGACATCAGTTGATGTGCTGAGACACCTATTATGCATTCGCTTTGTAATAATTATTAGGTTTATTTTAAAATTGAGTCTAGAGATAGTAGTGCTTACGTTGTTTACATGATGCATTCTGTCTAGTGCTCAGGCGAGCTGTGTCAGTGAATTTTATTCTTCGATTGTGTATTATGTGTAGTACATAATACACCCCGCACTGGGAGCGACTAGCTAATCAGCTAGGTTGAATTCAGTCGATGTCTGGAGGAGAATTCTAGCGGCCGGCTGCTGTGATCGGTAGTTTTCCGTGGTTTCTCCGATCAACACCAGGCGCATGCCGGAGTAGTACCTTAACCAAAGGGCCACGGACCGCGCGCGATCTGTCCTTCCTCTTCCTTGACCTATCCTCTCCCCTTACACACACACTTACACTAACATGCACTACACTACCACATATTCCGGGAGACTGGTCGAGAACTTAGAGCTTGTCCCGGCTGGGGCGGTGCCCCGCTGGTGGGAGAGTCCTGGTTAGGAGAAAACCCCACTAGTCGACGGTAGGTCGGCACCGGATCTCACCATCCAGCGGAGGAAGATCACCGCCATCTCCCGAGAAAAACATGCACTACACCTACGGAACTAATAACTAAAGGAGTTGACGCGCCCGGAAACACGAAAAAAATCAATCAATGAATATACCCCTGTATTAAATTGTCAACGTTTTCTGAGCTTTTTACATGAACTTACGACAGCGAAAACAAGTTCATATATTTTCCGGCCTGTCACATTGTTCCTTATTGTGGTAACATGGAAACCTTAAGAAAAGAAAATTTTATTAAATAGGCCTCAGTTGAAAGCAAAAAAAGATTAGAAGCTGTTGAAAAAAGTGACAGATTCTGTTAATCATGAATGTGATAAGTTTATTACTATTAAATCTTTCGAAATAGAGGGTCCATTTTCCTTCTTTTTCAAACAGTCCGTTTTCAAACTTTACTGTCAGATACATTATATACTAGACAATGGTATATAAGAAACTATAAACATCCATTAAATATGAGTCTTACAAAAACTACTGAAATATTTGGTTTGGTAAATAAAATAGTAGATTTGCATGATTTAAGATTTTTTCTAATTTATTTTGGTCGTTGTATCAATGATAAATACAGTAAAGAATGCATTTAGAAAATTATTCCATCAAATTAACTTCTACTTTAATTTCAAACGTTGTAAACCCCGAGAGCAATGAGTCGTCATGCATACATCGAAAGGTAGACATGTTCATGATCATCCAAAAATGCCAGCAGGATGTCTTCAGAATGCAGAAAGGAAGAAAGATCTTGTGTAATAAGGTACTTAATTCAGCAGAGGTGCGTGAGAGATAAGGAATGACCAGATAAAAAAAACAAAGCGAAAGCTTAGATGAGATAAATGTCGCGTGGTGTAGTTCTAGAAGTATTAACTAGGCCACTACACAAAATATGAATTATGAACACCATCGTTTTGTATTCAATTTTTAAAATCACAATTGCTTATATTTTCAACAAATTACCGTTCACAATCGAAAGTAAAATATCGACTTACCTAGTTAGCAAGTCTCTCTCTAAAGGCACAACAAGGCTAGATGTACAGAACTCTAGATAGATTAAATAAAAATATTGTAATGGTTGCTGAAAGTCTTTCATGATCAACAAATCATCGATATTGAACTTTGCATGGAGGCTCATGCGCGTTTTTAAAATAGCTAAACTTTTAATTGCACGGCCGTAAAATCCATTCCCGGCATAAAAGAATCTTTTGTGAGCTGCGCACAATGCAATGAAAGTGAATTATGGCTTTCGGCGCTCACTCCGCTTGCAGCTCCCCCATACACAGGTGCCCGAGGACGTACTCGGAAATTCACAAGTTCCAAAGGGAAATCTGCTTAAATAGGAATCGGAGGGAGGAAGAGAAGAGTGGAGATATACATTCAAAAGACAAAACCAACATAATTTGCTGACATATGAGTAGCTGTTAAGCGAGTTTCAAATACTATTTCAATGCATATTTTTATGGAACTGATTTGTAGGCCTACTTGATAATACACGCAGCCAGAATTATCAACACGCATTGAAATTTACAAAACATATTTCAGGTAAAAATAAAACAATAGTCAAAATTTTAATGTTGAAAGATAATAAAACCCAAAAGTTTATTAATTCTCTATTTACCCTACGAAATATCTCCGAAACCTGTTTAAAACAGAATTAACACCCAAAGCAATTTAATTAACTAATTTACGCACTAAAGTTATTTGATGCATTAAATCCAGCTGCAGCCAGAGCTATTTGTGCCTCAGTTCCCATAATCCTCGTAAATTAGGATAGGTATTAATCACAAGATTGGGAAGAGCTTTTTAATGGTGAAAGAGCATTAAGGTAATGGATTGCAAATGGTCTACATTGACAATATCTGTTCTTCTACATGTACCATAACATAGTGACTGCGTTTTAATTCGAATAAATTACCCTAATTTCTATCAAATCATAAGGAAGTTTCCAAGAAAGAAGTACTAATAAACCATAAAAAGTAGATATGCCAGGAAATAAAAATGTATAATATAACCAGTATAGCCAGTATATAATATATAAAAGTAGTAATATAACAAAAGAAATACAGAAAATTAATTAATTTAAACGTAATAATGAATAGTAAATAATTTTATCTTTCGAGTTCTTGATTCATTTCTGAAAATATATCTATAAATATATTCATATGGTATATAAATATATATTGTTAATTAATATAATCTAAATTGAAAAAATGTATATGTATGAGAAATCATAGAACAAATAACCAATGAAACTTTTATTCTTCCTCTCGAGCTGAGATGAACTGACAATACCGTAACATGTCGGGGAACGTTCCCGCAAGTTGTGGGCACAAAATGTTCGCTCACGACGAACCAGCGAGGTCTAAACACGAAGCGCCAACGTCGAACAAGTGACGAGCGCGCGAGCGACGTGCGGCCTGGCGGCGAGAGTGCGCGACTGGCTCCACGCCGACTCGAAGTTCGATTAAGTATTTGGCTGGATTACAGCAGGATTAAATTACACCGGAAGTTAGTTACGAAAGAGCGCGACCCAACAGGAAGGGGAAGGAGGGAGGGATGCAATAGAGGTGGAAATAGACGAAGTGGAGATACGGGAGGAGGCGAAGGAAAGTGAATGAGAGAGAGAGAGAGAGGACGAAAGGAAGACGTGGATGAAGAGAAGGTGAGGAGGATGTACTTCACATCCTACTCACCTTCTCTTTATCGCCGATGTCAACTCAGCTGTAACGACATAGGCAAAAACAGGCGATCGAAAAACAGATGAGATTTGACGAAGAAGGCGGTGAAGATACCAATAATGATATATTAAGTAATATTAAAGACGGTGAAATATTGATTTGGATGATGAATGATTAGATTGTGTATGAATGTATTAGGATTATGAAAGGCGAGGATAAATAAAATGGAATAGAAAATGCAAGACATGATGGAAGATGTGGAATACGTTATTTGAACTAACGTAAATTAGCAAATGAATGCACTGATATGGCAGTGGGAAGAAGAAACAGAATAGGGGGTGAAAATGCTCATTTCACGTGTGAATATTGTCCAAGATAAACTGAATACGTCGATAAAGAAGCAGTGAAAACAGGCAAGGCATTACTAAAAATTGTGACCATCAAGGAAAGCAGCAATGAAAGTGTAAGACATTTGCATATATAGAGATGTATAACCCGTCAACGGGATGCCAAGAATGGAGCCTTAGGAGTGAGACTGTAACCGTACTAGCGGCGAGCGCGTCGACAAGGCGGATGGTGGCGGTGGAGGTACCGAGGCGAGTGGGCGGCGGCGAGGGCGGTGGAGGCGGTGGGCGGGGGCGGGGGCGGGGGTTGTGGCAGCGCGCCGGCCCCCGATCAAAGCCCAAGATTGGCTTTGGTTTGGCACCCCCCAGGGGAGCGAGCGGCCGGCGGGGCGGCGCGCGGAGAGGGGCGGGGCGGCGCGGGGCGGGGCGGCGGAGCGCCTGCCAGCCGTTCCGAAGACTGAGCCGCGCATAATTAAATTTGTCCCCTTCTTTCGTGCGCCGGGGAGCGGCGGCGGCGGCGGCGGCGCGGCGGGCCGGCGAAGCGGAGGGGCGGGGCGGGGCGGGGCGGGGAGGACGCTGTCACGCGAGCGCCGGGCGGGGCGGGGCGAGGCGGGGGTGGGCGACGCCTTGGGCGAGCAGGGCGACGCGACGGGGAGTCTTGGCTGCGACACGAGAGGTCGACGCGAAGCAGCGGACGAGCAATGCAAGAAAGCTATCGGGGCGTACAGTGTGCCACGTGCGATAAAGGACTGCATTTATTACCACGTACGTAAACGCGTTCTTCTATCGACAATGGCATACAGAACGGGGAAGAGGATACCAGCAGATAAGAGAGAATGCATGAATAGATACAGTCGACGTTAAAAAGAGAAGAAAAGGTGAACTGAAGAAGAATTTCAACATGACCATACAGTACCGTAAATATCGCCAAAATGTCGTAAGAATGAAAAGAAGATTCAAATAGCAACTCCAGTGAAAACCACAAAACCTTCAAGGGTGTAAATAAAGAGATTACACCATCGTATGTATATAGCTTTAGAAAAAATGTATTATTTTCCAAATAATACGTGTTTCAAGAAAATAATCAATTAGAAATCTAGATACAGATTTAAGACCATTTAACTAATATCTGTGTATGAAAAACTCTTAAAAGAAATAAATGTTGAGAAAGTAAGATTTAAATATTAAAATGTGTTTCAAGTGACTTCAAATAATAAGAAAAAAGACAAAAATTACTGTTTACAAACTTTAAACCAGCTATATTTTTTTTTCGAAATAACAGAATGTATTCATGAACAAATGAACAAACGAAAAACAATACAGTCCAAACAATGACATTTTCCCATTTCATTATTTTTTGTATCTAATCTTTTAAAAGAAAAATCCATAAGCACTTCAAACAAACAAATGGGGAAAAAATCCACTCATGTGCCAATAAGCTCATGAGAGCCAAAAGGACCACAGCAAACCCAAACCACACCCTATCTTCAACAGTCGTCTCCAGATCTCGGCCGGGAGGAGGATCTGTCACACGGCACGCACACAAAGCGGCCGCAAAAAGCATCGCAGGCGCCGCGCGGCGTCTCGTGTCAGAGAGGCCGCGTGGCCAATGAGAAAGCGAGCGGCGCGGGCAGGCGCGGCGCGGCGGTCGCCTCAAGGGGGAAACAGAGCCCGCGACGCGCCCGCCGGAATAGACCGCAACAAAGGACGCGCGCGCGACCCCTCCCCCCCAGCGCCACCTCCCCCGCCCCCCACACACAGCAGCGCCCTCGGTCGTCTTGGGTGGGCGCCTTCCGAAGGAGATAGCTCGTGCGTTAAAGACAGCGTTTCCGGAGGAAATCCGCCTTCTCTGGGAAATAAGTGGAAACTACAGGTCTCTAGGAGCATGTGTTGCTTATCAGCGGTGTAACACATTCAAAACACTAGTAAAAATATTCCTTAAAATATTTCCGATTTCGTTACGTCCCAGTTTAAGCCGTGGCCAGCATGCATGAAGCGTAACAAGTAATCCGTTCTTGCTGTCCTACCGAAGACTTCCGACGTCGTAGGCCGTATGGAGGCGAAGAATCAAACAGGTTCCAAGATGGACTAAAAGCAGATTTGGGAACACAAGATCGGGCACTGTCCATAGACCCTTGTTTTACACAGAATTATTTAATATCGGATACGAAATTCTTGTCAGAATGAGTGGTAACATGTAATTTATATTTTTCGAAGAATTTGAACTAGCAATGAACGACACATTTTGAATTCATGAAGGAGACATTTTGTAGCCTTCTAAACACAAGGTTTTTCTCATAATATTATTTCATTACAGGAAGTATAGTATTATACAGATGCGGTAATATCACAATATAACTTTTTTTTATTTACAATCAAAAATAATTTCTTTTGGTTTCTATAAAATGGATTAAATTAAAATATTTTTTTATTTGAGTTATAATCGACGTGCTTAAATCCATCATGTTTAGAATTGTAGATTAGAGAATTAAGAAAAATATTTTGTGAATGACAAATATAATGACTAATACTAATAAAAACAAAATTATGAAATGTTAAGAAAACTCACTGTAAATTGTAAAAATATTACCAGGTTTGATTTTACTGTAGTCGTATGTTGGTCAATTGTCACATATCACACAGAAGTATGTTATTGTCAATTTAGTGAAGTTATGATTTATTGCATCATTTATTTTTTTGAGTCATGTTATTTCGTACGCTTCATTTTCCACAGAAATTGATAACCCGCGCATTTGAAGTAAGCAATGAGAAGCGAAGAAATTGAAATAACTGTGAATCAAATAGGGGTATACCAAGAAAGCAATTTTGACTAACGCAGTTGTACCACCCTACATCAAGAGCTCTTTTTCTCCATGCATGAATGATCTTAATAGGAAACATAATAAACCGGATACTAACATTTTAAATTTCCCTACCTAAACGCTCCAAGTCGGATTTGCTCGTGGTGTTCTGCCAAGCGAACAGAAGGGCCTGAGCGACGGGGCGATTTTTGCGCAAAGTTCGCGTGAAGTGCTGACGGCGCGCGGTAGGGTGCAGCACAAGGAGAGTACTCCAAAGTACCGAAGCGGCGGAGGGAGGGCGCCGCAGAGAGCGGTAATGAAGTTAACGGTTTCTAGCGCCGCCCGCCCCCACCGCAGCCGCCCACCCGCCACGCGGCGTCTCCTCCATGATACAGTCTCCCGCCACTCGCGACGTCTCAGTCGCAGCCCTCGTAGCCTGAACCCGCGCCCTCAGCAGCCGCCCTACGGCCCCACCCTCCCCTAAACTTCTTTCCTTGCAGTTTTGATTCTGATTGAAATTATTCTTTTTTGTCTGAATTTCTTCAATATACTGTAAAATTTTTGGTCTTCGAATTTAAAGACAGAACATTTTTCATATTAATATTTATTACATAACACATAGCGCAACGTGTCGGAAAAAAAATGATGGGTTATTCAGAAGTTTTTCTCAAAATTAGGATATTTCTCTTACTATTAACTTCTTTCGGTATGAATTATTGTAATGTTCCTTTCAACATCTTTCTGACTACTTTTTTTTCATAGAGTATTTATGAAGATGCGGTTTAGTATGACTTGTGTACATGAACAACATATTTTTAGGTTTATAACAGACCATTGTTTAAATAATATATTTATTTAATTCAAATATGCCTGATTATGGAAACAAATAATTTCCGAAACGTTGCGCTATGTATTATGTAATAAATATTAACATGAAAAATGATCTGTCTTTAAAAATCAAAGACCAAAAACATTCTGTATATATAGTTAGATATATATAGTTTTGGATCTTACCACTTCAAACATTCTTCGGTCTGTTTCAACTGGTACCTAACGATGACCTGCCTTACGAGCTTTAAAAGCATCGACTGAGCCCTATTGGATCAGCATTCCCAAAACTCTTTCCTCAAAGTATTCTCACCATTTCATCTTTGCTGTATTTTTCATTTCCATTTCTGGTGAATTAGCTTGTGTCCTTTTCAAGAACTCCAAAGCCATCGAAAAAGTTATATGAAGTGTTCAACATGTATCTTGTCCATTTGTATTCCAACATGAATATTCGCGACAGGTCAACTGCATTTCTTATATTTCAGTTATGCTGATTTCACGAATTTTCTCTCCTTTTATCTCCCGAGTATTTCTCATATCCGTCGTATTCTGTACAATTTATTACGCTTCATTTACTACTCATAATTTCAATTTAGATATCATAATTGCTTTATCACTTCCTCTTTCTCATATTTACGTTAATCTGATTTCCGGATTCATTCATTCTCTCAAGATCCTATAAAGAGCAAATAGTATTTCAGATTCCAGTGAAATTCAACTTAAATCGGTAGTTCGGAAGCCCAAGCACAAAATTGAGAAGACAAGATGAAGAAATGTCCCTGTGCTTTTCCTTCCATCAAACGATTAATTCATCATGCACGAACTTTTCACAGAGTTCAAAATGTTGCCCTTCATTTTTAATACGTGCTCTACTGTTACCTTCCATTTCCACCGTCTGCATTTTTTAATCGCCACTTCTACTTCGTCGCTTGCTCTAACTTTCACTAGCATTTTCGGTCTCTCCACAGCAACATTTGACAGCCCGTTAAGTAGACTTGGGCAAGTCTCGACGATTACGACTCGCATGCCTCTCGCATCTAATTAACAACTTTCCTTCTCTGTGGCGCGGGGGGGGGGCGTTGGCATTAGCGGTGGCAGCGACGGCTTCGGCAATGGCGACTGAGACGGTAACGGTGACATTAAGGGTGATAGTGAGCTGAGTGAGTATGATAGTACGGGCAATAATATGCATGATGACTCCGGATAAAGACCCCGATGAAGGCTCCGATGATGACACCGATAATGGCGCCGATGACGGCGGCGATGCTGGCAAAATGATGGCGAAGATGGTGCCGTCGATTGTGGAGACGATGAGAGTGATAATGATTGCGAAGACAATGGTGCGGGTGACGCTGCCACATGGCGAAGGTGTAGGCGCAATATATGAAATGCGGAGAGGGGGAGCAGAGGTGAAGGTACAGAGAGGGGAGCGGGCGGAGGCGGCCTCGCGCAAGAGCCGTAGGCGGCGTCACGGGAGGGGCCCGAAGAAAGGGGGCGGTAGACAAGTAGAAGGATCTCCTGGCCCCTCCGGCCCTGCGGCCCCGCCGCCAGAGCCTCGTCCCTAAATCAACCCCTTGTGATTTACGACCTGAGAAAAGCGACGCAGTTGCGTTCAACAATAAGCCCCCGGCGAGGTGGTGTCGCCGCTTCCGCAACTGGAGGACGCGGGGAGGAATACACAGGCGGCCGATGCGACATACGGGCAACCGCTGTGATAAGGGGCTGCAGGAGCGAGCGGGCAAATCGGCTTCTAGGGGTTCGGAGACAAAAGAACTAGCGTCGTTGTTAAAAGCGTTTTATAGGATTCATAAACAGGAGATTTTCTTCACATTAAATAACTTACGTTGTCAGATGTTATATATTAATTGATTGATTAGCGATTCCTGGCGCGTCAACTGCTAAGGCCAATAGTCCCGTAAGTATAGTGCCTGTTTCTCTCGAGAGATGGCGGTGATCTTCCCCCGCTGGATGGTGACATCCCAGGCCGATCTACCGTTGACTAGCGGGGGTTATCCCAACCAGGTACCTCCCACCAGCGGGGCACCGCTCCAGCCGGAACAAGCTCTAAGCTCCCGACCGGTCTCCCAGCATGTATTGTAGTGCAGTACGTTAGTGTGTGTGTGTGTGTGTGAGTTGGTGTCTGTGCAAGTAAGGTGTGAGGATAGAACAAGGAAGAGGAAGGAAAGATCACGCGCGTTCCAACGCCCGTTTGTTAGGGTACTGCTCCGGTATTCGCCTGATGTTGATCGGAAAAAAACATGAAAAACTATCAGTCATAGCAGCCGGCCGCTAGAATTCTCCTCTAGACAGTGACTTAACTTGACCTAGCTATTTAGCCAGAATCTAAAATCCTGCCACCGTCGGGACTCGAGCCTAGAACCTCCCGATCAGAGGCACTGCAGTGACATCATATGACATCCTGCTTCACAGCTCGCGATGTGTCATACATTTGAGGAATTTCACAAAGAAAAGACAGTGGTGAATTTCTATCTACCTAACGTATGAGACCAAAAATAAAAAGATAAAGTGGTAAAGCGAGCAGTAATTGTGGACTAAAATTAAAAATGAAAGTTGTAAGCTATGTAGTTTCTCAGTTTCTGTGAGTAAATGAAGATGCCTTGCAAATGAATATTTTTATATTGATGCGTGATATAAACAAGTTATTGAGAGGCAACATGACGTAAATCATTAAAATGATGCGGTTGCAATAAAAAATATTTTAAATTTCTTCTATCATAAATTTAGATAAGTATTTGCAGGACGGAAATATTATCAAGCAGCAGTAATAAATTTGGGTATTTTACGATAATAGTATACTTCTTTATCACACATTTGATTTTGTAAAGCGATGTTCTTTATTTTTACTCGACAATTCACAGTTTTCAAGTCCTTAATGATCTTGACTTAAGGAAAATAAAATATAATACACTAGATAAATATTAAAAAGCAATATATCAGCAAAGGAGGAAATGAATTTCTAGAGAGATGGAAGAAACAGACTGATAGAAAAGGACGATTTTTAGAAAATTGCGAATAATACAATGGAAATAGAAACCTTAACAATTCGGCAAATAAATATAATTTCGTGAAGTTTGGAAATGTAAACGTGCTAGTAAACAAAGAAAACGCTGCAACTACAATGACACATTCAAAATTATGAAAATGGCACACTGAAATATTGGAAAATAACAGGAATATATCTGGGAGACGAATCCTGTGTTGCAATCGGCTGGTAAAAGCTGTAGCTCTGAGAAACACAAGAGACGAGAACAACTCGTTAGAAATATTTTTATAAATTGAGAAACGATTTGCGCAGGACCCAATAAAAACTATAGATATGTAAATGCAAGAGGCAAATGTACTACCTACTTCAATTCATATAAACACAGAAAAACACGGTAACAATATCACTGTAAATTAAAACACATGAAAATACAACAGCTGATAAGACGAGTTCCCATTGGCCAGATGCTATGCAGTAATTATTAAAAATGAGATCTGCTGAGTATGAGTCTTGCTACGTTGCATTGACAAGGATAATCTCTTAAGACGTTTGCTGATAAATACATCATCACATTTATACGGATCAAGATGAATCCATTTTTTACTTATAAATATTTTGTAAATGTAGAAATTATTAATAGATTCAAAACATCCATGTAGAAAATAGCAATACACATCTGGGAAGTGCAAACCAGGTCCAAACACGTCTAGACGGAGGAGCAAAGAGGCCGAATATCCAGGAGAGGGAGGAGGGAGGGGCGCTGGCGCGAGGCGAGGTGGAGCGGGGAGAGGCAGCGCGTTGCGGGGGAAGGCGGGTCGAGCGAGGCGTGGCGAGGCAGGGCGGGGAAAGGCGGGGAGTGGAGGGGCGTGGCGGGGTGGGACGGGTTTGGGCGGGGCGAGGCAAGGCAAGGAGGGGAATGGGGCAAGGCATGGGAGATGGGGCGGGAGTGGGGGTGGGGAGGGAGGAGGGAGGAGAGGAGGGGGAGGAGTGGGGAGGAGAGGGGGGAGGAGAGGGGAGGAGAAGGGGGAGGAGAGGGAGGGGAGGAGAGGGAGGGGCGGGGCGGGGGGACGGGTTGGCGGCAGGCAGGGCAAGGATGGGGAGGCGGGCGGGCCAATGGAGGATGCGGGGCGGGCATGGGGAGGTGGGGTGGAGGGGGGAGTGGGGAGGGAGGGAGGAGGAGGGGAGGGGCGGGGCGGGTAGCGAAGATCGCGCGTGCGCTGCGGGCTTCATCCCGCGTGATTTACGACGGCGCCTGGGCGACGCCGGAGCAATCTGCCGGAGGAGGGCGGAAGTGCCGGCGAGCCGCCGCCCCCTCCGCCACCCTTCCCCCTCCCCCTCCCCGGCGAGCGCCCGCGCGGGGCGGCGCCGAAGTCTTCATAGGAAGGAAGCCTTGCGCTGCGGGAACCATCTCCAAGAACAATAAGGGTAGGAAACCCGTGTTCTCTGGAACGATATCATGAGTGGTGTATTCACAAAGTGCCTCTTCATATTGTATAAATGAGTTCATGCCTCATCATCAGTTTACTTTTATCATTAGATACACTCTTTTATTAACAAATAAAAGTATCCAAAGTTTTTTATGACAATCATTTATTCTAGCAATTGCACAACGTTTCGTAACTAGTTTTGTTACATCATCAGGTGCTTAGTCTGGGAACTGCTATCCCATTAATGGGATACATATGGATGGCAAACATATATTGACAATCAAGAAGAAATATTGATTTACTCTTTTATTAAACTGCAATAAATAAAATCAGACAAGAATGCGAGTAGTTTTCAAATAAAACATAAATTAACAATTGTTATGAAAATGGATAAAACTTACTCATCATAAAACTCAAGAGGAAACGAATACTAGAAAATGAAAATGAGCTTATTTTGATTAAAGAAAAGGTGGGAATCAATTTATAAACTTAACGGGGTATGCAGTACAATTTTTTTTAATTAATTTTAAGTTTGATTAATACAATTTAGAATTATCTACGATCAACTGAAATGGATGATTTTCAATTTTTAATTCTATTAACATTTCGATTGCACTTTGTAGTAGATATGATGCTGATGCCGACGTCATCGTAAACTGCGCTTCCAATAAACAAATAAATAATTTTATAAACAAATTTACCGCATAATAAACAAATTATAATTCGCATTTATTGCGCAAAAGAGTTATTTCCAAAATAAAAGATTAAAAAATAGTTCTATTTTTAAATTTATTATATCTCAGCAGAATATCGATACTTGTAGTGTATTGTAGCATTTATCATTTTTCCAGTTATTTATTCTTTTTAGCCGAACCTTGACACATCCCTTTTTATACTGGAACGTGTATTTCCTGAATTTCATGAAACGAATACCTGAATAAAAAGGTGGCCTGAAACTTAGCTCTTCGTAGCCACGACTTTATTGAGCTTCTTTTAAACACATTCATAAGGAAATTTCCCTTTAGCTAGTTTCGGAGAAAACACTCTTTACGGCCCAAACACATTTATTTCGATAAACATTACTGAAGATAACAGAAATTAATTAAATAATGATTATATTACTATAATAATTATAAATATAATTATAATTAACTATATATTATACTAATATATATTATATAATTATTATATTACTAAAGTAAAGAGTACAAGTTAAAACAAGGCTGGGAGAACACTACCAATCGCATTTCTTATTCCGGCAGAGCTCGTGCTGAATTTAAGAACTTGAATGCTCGCAATGAAAGTGTGACTCAGGAACTTCATTTTCTTTCTATGGAAAGTCATGGAAACTATATTTTTTAAATTAATAAATATCATTTATATAGTACTTGGAGTTCATTTATTAAATATGAAGAAAATATGTATAAATTGAAAATAATTTCAGTCCACGATTAGTGCGTATAAGTTCTAATGAATTTAAATATTTCTCTGAAAAATTATTCAACTCTACTTCTTTCCTTTGGAAATTTATTTTTAAACTACTTATAGAGGTGTAAACAAATGAATGATTTATAAAATTTATGAAGACAAGATATATTTTTACTTCGTCACTCTCTGTAAAAAAAATGCGCTTCAAGGAAAGAAATTTGAGCAATAATGCTTGCACTTGGAACAAAACTTTTGTCTTTTTCTCTCTTTCCCTTCAAATATTTTGACACCTACTTCTTCACCCTACCCCTAGAATTTATTTAATTGAAAAAACAGGAAATGTGTCTTGTAATATTCTCTGATACTTCCAATCACATCTTCGTATCCAAATAGAAATTACGAATGAATAAAAGCCAATGGTCATAATGCAGCCTGACGTGAATTTCTAACGCAACTGTAAATAGCGCATTTCATCTACGTCGACTTCCTTTCTCTGCACTACTGCTTTCTAACTCTTCATTGCCGATGTCATCTTTCCTTTTCACATTCATCTTCGCGTATTAAAATCTGCGAATTTAATTCCACCCCGCTCCCAAATCTGATTCCATTAGCATTCTCTTCCTGACAAAGATTCAATTTAATTCAAAATATTTTAAAAATATATTTTTCAGTTAATAAAAAAAACAGAATTATAAAGTTACTACGCCAATTAAAACGTCTAATCCTCGATTTAATGGTAAATACTTACTTGAAACTGAGTCCATATTTGTTATACTAATGCTCGCAGCGGGTTTACAAGATCCAGCAGATCTCAAAACATTTATTTCTCAAACCTCTAAAAAAAATATGCCATGGCTTATAACGCAGTTATGTAAGTAGAGATAAGTTATGTAGTAAGATATTGACAAGATATCCCTATCGCGCACACTTCTACCGGAGAAATAAAGAGTTAATTGGTCTGCGTCTCAGAACGAGATCCACCGGGTTCAGAACTTGAAACTATGTTTTTTACCATTATTTTTCTTTATACATGTGAAGACTAATAGAGATTTTCACTCTTTACGCAATTTATTCACGCTTTAAACACCATTCTAATTAGAAATCTATTAACATTAATATTCAAGTTAAAATTATTTTGCAATAATCTTTATTTGATTGGAGATATTAAGATTCGGTTAGTTCACAATAGAGGCAATTATTAAATAACTTCAATTGCAAAAGAAATTAAAATTTGGTAAATCATTTCAAGGCAATTTCGCCTCTTATTTTTTATCCAGGGGGCAGAAACAAAGGAAAATCGTAAATCAAAACGACGGGGCGCGCAACCTTCACTGCCTTGTTTTCGCCGCTATTACAAGTGACATTCCAGGGTGGCAGTGCCGGCGTTGGAGACGATTCAATTAAGATGTAGGCGTGGAATCCGAACAGGAGGAGGCCAGTCCAATTAAGTTTCCAGAGGCCAAGGCGGCGCAGACAGAGGCCCGCCATGGAGAGGTAATGGTGACTATGAAAGAGAGAGAGGGAAGAAGAGGAAGATGAAAGGGTTGAAAGGGGATTCGGAACAAAATTTAAAATATGTAATGAGAAAGGAGAAATGATGAGACTATGTAGTATTGTGGTCAAAATTGGTTAAGTTACACTTCAAGTTTAAGAGCCAGATTATACGAAACAGAACTGTAAGTAACAGCATACAAAAAAATAGTGGTGAAGAAAGGAACAATAAAAAAAGAAGTCAATGAGTAGTGAAAGAGAAGGCATTGAAAATAAACTAACAGATTATGAACATGAATACGTAATATGAACCAAAACATGTTCACAAACTATAATCTTATCATCAACCAGAACAAGACTACTAAATAGAACAACCAGAACATTATCACAAATCAGATTATCGTAAACTAGAATGTCATCATCCATCAGAACATGACCAAGAACATGAACCAGAACAGGAATGGAAGCCTAGAAGCCAAAGGGTGGAAAAGGCAGCCCACATGAGGGGCGGCGTCTGCAGCCAGAGAGAGCTGTCGGCGGCGTGCCAGCCGAGACGGCGTCCGCCGCGAGGCGCCACCAGCACAATTACGGGCGGAATGCGGCCGACGGCGCGCTCGGACGCGGCGCGCACGGAATGGCGATGCAGGCGCGCCCGGCGGTGATGAATGGTACTAACGACAGCCTCTGCGTGACCACACCGCCTGCCCTCTCGCCCCGCCCCGCCCCGCCCACTCCAGAGCGCCCAGGACCCGCACTTGCACTTAATCCTCCCCGCCCCGCCCCGTCCTACACGGAGGACGCCGCCGCCCCTCTTCGCCTCGTGCGCATGCGCGGAGGGCGCGGTGGTGCGGTCGTCATCGGCTTAATCGTCGTCATCATTACCGTCATCATCATTAGGACTCGGACACGAGGGGTACCGGCTTGACGTGACGCGGACAAATCTTACTGTCATGATCAGAGAGCGGTGGAAGAGGGCGAGGGGAAGGGATTACAAAAACCTTACTGGAGTGTTTTGCAATCTTGTGAAGTGCTTCTTTCATAAAGAAGTATCATGAGCGTTGCCTTGGGACTCATTAATAACAGCGTGCTATATCTGTATTTCAAAAAATGCTCTGAAGCATGAAATAATGGTATATGATCCTGAATGATCGATTCGCGACAATATTACCAAAATTACCAAGTAATAGCTATTTTGATGTACTAGTATTTGTAAGTTATTTATAAGAAGTTATTTGCGTCGTGAATATACTCGGCCATTTGCAATAGGTTAATCTTGTAAGCAAATTACTAATACAATCAAAAATTGAAAACTGAAATTGATGTACTATTGTTTACCTCTATATGATCACGAAATAATTTACTCTTGAAGTGAAAATAGTAAGGATTATTAAAATAGGTATTATTTCTAGGAATATAAATTAAAAATCAAATTAAGATATTTTTAAAAATTGCTATTTCAGAACAAATTGTTATTTTACACTTATTGCCCAATGATGAAATCATAACTGCGTAAAAATAAAATAATTTTCAAACGTGAATTTCAAAATACCAACACGCAGAGATCAATTTTAATTATTAATATGTAAAATAAATAGACAATTCATAAATGACAATTTTGATATTGATTCTAAGAATAGTACAGTTAGTGTCACATATTCCATGTCATTGATCACATAAAAGTTCAGCGAGAGAATAGATGATGATGCAACCCGCATTGCACCAGTGTATTGATTGTAGTAGTCAACCCTTCCATCTGCGTCCACCGTGTTTGCGGAACGATTGAAAAGATAAAATTGTGCGAAGTCCGTATGCAACTATCAGATTTCAGAAACAAAATTAAGAACCATTTGCAGAACTATGCATTTTATCGTACAAAAATATCAAACATCTCTATCATATTTAAGAAAATCATGACGATGAATGAGGTAAGAAAAACTGCTCCACATGACCTCCATTTCACGCAGCACATTATCACTAATCTCTTGCGGCAACAGTTCCGTGAAATATCTCGGTATAAATATGGATACTAAACTAAACTAGAACCAGCACATCAATATAAAAATATAGCAAGCAAAAAATAAGCTACATCAACTAAAGCCCATCATTAATCGATCTTTCCACTTTCTATTCCCAACAATCATTACCATCCACAAAACAATTAGACCACTCTTCATTTACACCTGTCCATTTTAGATCTCCTCTGCAAAAATCAATATCAACAAGCTTCAAATAGCCCAGAACCAATTTTTAGAACGATCACAAATGCTTTTTGGTTTCTCAGAACTCCACAAAGAATTGCAACTTGACTCCATAAAACACTATATAACATATCTTTCCACCCAATTCTATTACTCCATATTATATATTCAATAAAAGTTCGCATCTACCCAACATTAGACTCAGGAAGAATCCCCTTCACAGAACCAGAATTAAAAATAGTACTATACGCATCTCCTTTTTACATTTTCGGATCTGGATTGTTTTTAGGGGTGTCTGATGAAGATTTCCTCACCCAAAATAGTTTGTAATTTAATTAGAGGTATTTGAAATTAAGCCTTCAGCCAATACGGGTTGCCGAGATCGCTAAGGCAGTAGTTTCGTGGTGATCTCGGAACGAAGGATCGTGGGTTCGAAACCCGCCTCGGGCATGACTACGTGTGTCTCGTAATTGTATGTGTTATCTATGTGTAATGTGCTTGCGTTCGCCTTGTGGTTGGAGTCAGGAAGGGCATCCATCCGTAAAACAATCTACAATTCAGAATAAAAATGGAGGGGAAAATTAATAAAAATGAACCCACTCCATTTCCGCCGACCACGTAGAAACAGAAAAACGCAAGGATGAAAAAAGTAAGCCTCACTATATGTGTAAGGTCTTTTATGTACTGCTCTATGTATTGCTCTTTAAAATAAATTTTAATGAAAAGCTCCCTCAAGGCTAAATTTCTTTCTACCATGAAGTTCTTTGCTCTGCTCGAAATCATTTTACCGCTGGTAATTCAACCAGAACATGGACGATCATTGCTCAGAATATCTAACGCGTAATGCACGAATCGTATGTCTATTTGTCCATGCGTAGAACTGGAAAAGAAGATAGCTGAGTGTATTGATGCATTTTCATTTTATTGAAAATTACGCAGTCTGTTACACAGTTCCTTATTTCCGGCTTTTATAAGCAGAAAAAGAATAAAACAGAAAATATGTAAGGATTCAAATTAATTCAGCGCATATTAATTTTCGTCAATGGATATCTATCTGCAAATAGAAGAAGATTCATGTATATAACTTCGTAAAAGAGTATAAATACTGAAATAACAGTTCAGTTACCTTCGTTTTACTTACAAATTAATATTGTAAGACGTAGGTTGATTATCAAAGAAAGCAAATATACAGACAGAACTACAAAATAGAAGAGTATGTAAATCTCCCCTCAGAAAAAATGTCGTTCAAAATTCTATCTTCCACACCGCGCCGACAAACTTGGTCACCCCTCGGCCTGGGGGAGGGCAGGGGGAGGGACGCGTTGACCAATCGCTAGCAGGTAGAACCACAGTTGTCTGTGATTGGTGCAACACCCCAAGGGGCAGAAAGAACGCTGTCTCAGGGGGAGGGGGCTAGTTCGTTTACGTACGAGACGGAAATATCGTCATATTTCCCTGCCGAAGGAGATAGTTTGCCTGCGCGTACGCCACGACGAAAAAAATATTTCTAAGCGGGGTTTTCCGTCCAGAATGATTGTCTATAGACCAGTAAATATTTATCATTTTAGCAACAATTATTCTAACTTTTAGTAATCGATTTGTAACTCCTGACAAACTGCTATTTTGAGATATTCATTTCAGGCACAATTTGCGGAGCCTTCCCGGCCGTTCTAACGCATATTTCGAATTTGTTTATAAAATTATTAATTGTTGCAAAATTGTTAATTCGCTGTTTTTGGTTCTGGGACATCGGGAGACTCTCCCCCCTTTAGATTTGCAAAATTTGGAAATTGTTTATAAATTTGCAATTGTTGCAAATTTTTTTATTGTCTAATCTGAATGGCGTTTAAATGTGATGCAAAATTCCGGAATCCGTTCGGTGCTATTATATCTCGTTCTCGAGATATATGTAATTGTTTATAAGAAATTAACATCTTAGTAGACCCCATTTGTTTGCGCTTAATTTATTCGCGCTAGCAGAATAGCGTGGGATGGGCATACTGAAAAAACAGTTCTCCAATGCCGCGCTTTTGCCTGCCACATACGCTTAAAATGCACTTGCTTGTAAACAAATTCTGTGGCCATTTTAATTATGCTAAATTCGTATTTTTACGGCGAGTATGAGCATAACTTTTATTTGGTTTTTATATTCTCTTTTAAGTCCTACAATTTGCAAGGCGATATATTTATCAAATAGGAAAGAAATTGATTATAAAAAAAATATTTTTCAAGGTGCATTACGCCCAAACAATTGTTTCTGTTTTTCTATCAAAGGGATGTTGAGCAAACGAATAACTGTATTATTAATTTTTTTTAAGTCCCCTGTTAACACCGAGAGTCAGAAACTATTTGTTCCTCTTGTTTAACCATTACCATTAAAAAATAGGGAAACATATTGCTTAGCTGTTTGCTATAAACTGCACTGGATTGGATGAAGGTAGTGTTAAGGTTTTCAAATACAGAAATATTCAATTTTGTGTTTTGAAAGATCACATGAGTAGAATCACACATGACAATATTTACACAAGTATAGAAATTTCTAAATAAACGTATATAAACTTTAAGTTAATATTTTCAATTCAATTTATCATTCCTTTCTAAAACTGTTAATTTGATGATTTCATTGTATAATATTCAAATCAGAGCTTTATGTGCTAAATCTACGCATTGTTAATACATACTTTTAAACAACATTAATATATTTAATATACATTTAAAAGGTTTTTAGATTGGCGAACGTTTCAATGATATTTCATGAATTCCTAAATGCTTGAAAATATATACTTGTAAAATTAAATTATTGTAGCGTGTAAAAATATAACAAACCCACGTATTTGGTAAAACGAGTTGATATTACTAAAAGAAAGCAAAACAAATGTTATAGCAATTCAAAGAGATTTTGCGTTTGTATAGAGTTTAGTAAATATCAATGCTCTAGCATTTCCCAGTGAAAAGACATAGAACGAACTTGGTGGTCAAGTGATATGACCTTCCCAACACAGACTACATTTCAGTATCGTCAGAGTTCGAAGGTGGTTTGTTGGCCGCCATTCTACGAATCTATCAAAACCTTGAATTTTGCACGACCATCTCTGTACAGGGAGAACGTAGCGGTTTATTAAACGGAAACGGGCCTTTCGAGGTATCTAATATGCACTCTTTGCAAACGTTTAACCATTATAAACTATCCCTAAGAAAAATATCCAATAAACAATGTTAAACGTCACCAGCTTAACATTGCCTTTACTATTTGAATGTTTTCAACATCCCCAAAACCAACAGAAAACCCATGTTTTTACAGGTTATTATAAAACCAATTCAATAAATATAAGCATTTATTCACGTTATTATTTTTAAAACACTCAAATATTTACGATGTTATTTGATTCATGTCTTCATCGAAGATCTGAGATTAAAAAACTGATAAGCAGAGAAAATTAAAGTAATTTTGAGTGATTGATGAAGTTGAATGATCAAATGAAAAACAATGTTTCTTGCTTCATATAATGCTATCGTGTTTAACAGACATGTAATTACACATGATACCTATATTTAAACATCCAAACTAATGAAAATATTCAAAATTAAAATCATCAATAAAACGTAGATTCCTCAGCAAGGATTATATTATTAAATACTTTTTTGAGATTCATGTGCTCCTGTGTGAATAACGTAGTAAACGTGATTCGTATGATCCAGTTTCTCAGAATAATACAAAACCTGCTAGACACATACACTAAACATAATAGTTGTCAAATAGTTATTTACGACATGAGTATCATACGATATCTTATTACAATACGAAATTGGAGAATTATCAAACAAGACTCTTTAGCCGAAATTGTTAACCAATTGAATATTGTAATATAATGTTACCATTTGAATATCATAGAAAGTAAGACGCAATTTGTCAAAATTCATGTGAACTATAATTTTTCTTTAAATTTTACTCCTTATCCTGCGAAAGATGTGTGACAGTACTTATGTTAACAGTTCTACTGCCATGAGTTTAATTAATTTGTTTGCAGTACGCAAATTATTGTTTTTGGTTTTAAAGAAGCATGGATATACAGAGTATCGGGGAAGGAAACGTGGAAAGTTTGAAAAAAGCTGTTTAAACAATTTTAATCATACTTTGTCTAATAAACTACGTAGATATTTTGAATAACTGAGCTGCAATAAACACGCAAATGTTGGTTTGAAAATATGATTTCTACGCAAAACTTTGCATTCTAGAATCATGTAAACAGACCAGAAACATGTAACATGTTTATTATTAACAATATAAATTAATATATTAGTTCAGAAAAAAATTAACCGAGAAATAAAAAAGCAGTCGAACTGTGAAAATTGGGTGCTTTTTTATTTCTAGGTTAATTTTTCTTTCTGATCAAATGTATTCATTTATTTTGTTAATCATAAACAATTTAGATATTAATGAAGTGTTTATATGCTTCTACAACGCAAATGGTTGCCTAGAAAACATATATCCAAACCAACTTTTGAATGTTTATTGCGGCTTAGCCATTTGGAATATCCGTGTAGTTTATTAGACAAAATAAGCTTAAAATTGTCTTAACAGCTATTTTTCGAAGATTCGACATTTCTTCCCCGAATATCCTGTATATAAAAGGCTTGATTTCTGTTGGTACGCGACGGAACGGCGTTCCGGTTCTTTGGAAATAATTATGAAATTATATTATATATAAATAGCTATTGCTATTATATTAATAATTAATTTGAGGCGCGGGGCCTAAGATTTTAAAAATAAAGGATATATGTATCATAATAACTCTTATGACGACACTGTTCTCAGTTACGTCAAGTTTTAATTTAGAGAATCAAAGTCTAAGTTTACTCACCTAAATAAAGTTAATCTTACTATACATACTATTTAGAAAGTGTTTTATGTTCAAAACAGGTGTTGCCTCAACAGCATATATTTTCACGTTTTATTCGTAATTGCTATGCAATATTCAATACGGACTATGAAAAACATGAAAAAAAGAAACAAAAAAACGACCTACTGCAGCAGAAAATATCTGCTACTCGTCGGGATTCGAACTCGGGTCTTTAAAGTCAGCTCACCTGACACGGTTCCCCCTCATCACCAGGTACACGACAACACTACCTCCTTTCCGATGCGAAAAGAAAGTGAAGCATTTGCAGTTTTTTAAAAAAAAACAGGGTGTTCAATTTATCTTAATACAAGATCTATTTTTAAAAAGAGATTTCATTAAACAAAAATCTCTAGCGTTCATATTGTTTTTCGACAATGTTATAAAGATCAGTCGGGGCTAATATTATACAGTAGAAAATGGGGGTTAATGTATTACACTTTAAGAGTTGTTATTTATTTATGTCCAAAATTAAAGAGAAAATGACAACTGATAGGAAATATATTCTATTATAATGACCATATAGCAAACACTCAGAATGTAACAATATTTGGGAGGAAAAAATTCAAAACTAAAATGCCTAATTTTTCCAGTCAAAAACTTTACCGCCGTGATATAAATCTTTTGATGTTACTTCGTTATTTTTTATGACACGATATTTTTGAAAATAGGTTATCATTAAGAAAGAATTAATATTCTTTTCTGCGTTAAATAATGCAATAATATTAATCGTGTCATGATATATACAGCCTCAAATTTGTGGGGCTAATATGATACAACTTAAGAGGCTAATGTAATACGGGTGTCGGGGCTATTTCGATACACTAAAAATTAACACGCAGACAACTGGAAGGGATTTTTTTATGTTTAATATTACATCAAAGGCGCTAAAATTCCGATTTGATGTTGATAAACTATCCAAGTGTTTATCTGAGAAAGAAAGACCAGGCGACAATTCATATAGATTTCCTCGTTCTCCTCCCTACCCAGTACATGGTGATTCACTTATGATTATCAATTGGCGGAAGCTTCTGCTGTTTCAGTGCAGTTACTGATTTTTCACTGGAATCACAAGGAACCAGGCCTACAATAGGAGCTAACACCATCCCTTCAACTCCAGATATCAACTGTTCTCATCCAGTATTTTTGAGATAATACTGTTGGAAAAAAATTTTAAAAAACAGTAGCCCTCCAAAGAATAAGGAAGCGGTTAGACCCAATAGCAGCAATCATTACTAGTGAAGAGTGGATCATTACTAGGAAAGAGTGGAGTGTTTAATTTACATTAATTTAATATCTATTTTTAAAAAGAGATTTCATGAAACAAAAATCTCTAGCGTTAATATTTGTTTTCGACAATGTTAATAGGTATTTGTTTGCAATTTTCGAAAATTCAGATCGTTCGCCCAAAATTGAACGTACGCCACCTTTAAACATCTTGTGCTTCGAGGAATAGATTTACAGAAAAATTGGAGCTCTTTTTGAGGAAATTATGTAAATATGATGGGGTTTGGTGTAAAGTACCTTCAAAATTAAAAGATTCGTTTCAAATTCGAAGATTCGTAATATTAGCCAGATCGTTCAAGGAATATCCATTTTGGTGAAAATCGTGTTTACTTTAGGCTCTAGAATTACTCACACGAAAACGGATTCACAAAGAGGTTTTTTGGAAAATCACTTTTTCGGGTTCAAAAAACAAGCGTTTTGACAGCCTTGTGTATAGAAAATAAAAGAACAATACCAACAATCCACTTTTTTCGAACTAGCTACTTACAAAACGTGTTTTCTGTGAAAATTTCGACACTTCCTCCTACAGCATTACGTAACTCTCTTTACACGTGGAGGTAAAAATATTCCAGCGTTACTGGGATTTGAACTCGGATCCCTGTAGTCCGTAGGTCTGGCTCGACCGCACTGTGCTATCACAGATATTTCTCAATACGCTGTCCAAGCACACTTATTACGAAAAGAATAGTTACGTGATATTCATTGCACTTAGATTTTTTATTAGAGGAATGTTCTACATGTGTCAAAGGTATCAAATTCGCAATAAAAATTCAAACGATTACAACCCACGCAACTACATAGCTCAGTTTACTAAGAAATATTTTCAACCAGAAGCCGTGGTCTTTAGAACCGTCTGTGGAAGTCGTTCCCGGTCTTATCTTTCGGCGACTATGGCCAAGGTTGAATTACGTCACAGATGAAAGTTGCGATAACTCTAGAGCTAAACACGGGCGCACATACAGACGTTCTGAAGCCAGAATCGCAATAGGGGCATATTTATACGTGATTCTTAAAGACATTAACACACTAAAATAAGTAGTGGCGCCTCAAAACACATGCTTTATGTGATATTTATAATGGATACGAATGATTATAACTATACAATTAACCGCAAAATTGTTTCTACCCGCAAAAATTATTCGCCGGGGATGAGATTCGATCTTACGTGCCTAAGCTTCTCCAACAGTGCGCTTACCTGCTATACCACAGAAGCTCTTATAACTTTTGTCTCTCACAAAGATGATTTTAAACTGTCATGTATCACAGATTTGACTAAAAAAGAACGTGCGGCGTTTAGATGCTTGTGTTAACTACAGACGGACAAACAGACGTTTTGTCGTAAATAGATTTTTTAGTAACAAGGACCCACAAAACATGGATTCTGTCTACAAACGTATTGAAGTAATTCACTATATACAAGAATAAAATTTATCTACTTTTGTCGTGACCAGTGATCGGAATTTAGAGGTTTTTGTTGAAAAATCCCCGTCTCCCGGCGCATGATTACAATACTTTTTCTTCTTACTACATAATTACCAGAAAGGAAGAAAAAATTGTTTTTCATTGTTTCTATTCAACGAAAATTTTCAATCAATTCCAAAGGTGAAATAATCAGTAAATATTAAAAAGAGATTTATTGACAATATGAAATGAAATACAATAAGAAAGGAATCTTCTGTTCTTTACTTGGTATTCTTAACAAATCTATAGAAAAATCATAATAAAGGCATTATTTCAACAACATTCGAATATTATTGTTAGAATCTATGGGGAAACTGTTAATGCCGGGTCCTGGTAACGTAAAAAGGGTTAACTAATGTTGTGAAATATAGAAAAAAATCCTATAACTCGTGTTGCCAGAAACTAATGTTTTGTGGGTCGTTGATACAGAAAAATCGAACGACGACGAAAAGCCTGTTTGTTCGTGTGTCTGTTGATGTGTCTGTTCTTGTGTCTGTTCGTCTGTCTGTAATTTTCAAAAAAAATTATATGACCTTATTGAAAGAATTATTTATGGACAACAAATTTCATTTGAAAGAAAAATCTCTGTCCAATTTTAGAGTTGTAGGAAAACACCGAAAAAATTCAAACTTTTCCAATTTTCGAAAATTCAGAATTTACAGTGGACATAAGACGTATGTTGCCTTTATAAGTGTATTTAACTATATTCTTAGAAGAAATTTAAAGAAAAAATTTGGGGTCGTTTTTGAGAAACTTTTGAAAATGACCGACGGCTTCATGTAATGTACCCTCAAATTTCAAAGAATGATTTTTAAAATCTCAAAGTTTCAACTAGAATCACATTGACAAGGGATTCTTCATTTTGGAAAAGATCGTACGATCTGTTTAGGCGCTAGTAGTGTTCACAGATGGACGGAGAGACGAACAGACGCAGACAGACTGACGTTTTGCTTTCAATTGGTGTTTTGGCATCAAAGACCCACAAAACAGGAATTATGGTTACATCACGTGTTAGAGATTTTTTCTCTTAATTTAGTAACTGGATTTATCCACTCCTTTGTTTTCAGGGCCCGGCAATACATTTTTTCTGCCGAAAATTCGCCGTTTTTTTCGCGGAGCATTACATAACTTTCTCTATACTACGTATATTACTCCGTATGTATGTGCGTATACGAGAAAGTAAAAAGTTACGTAATTCTACGGAGGAAATCGGCTAATTTTCGACACAAAAAACTGTAATTTCCGGGCCCTGGTGTCAAAAAAAGTGGATAAATTCAGTTGATAAATATAGAATAAAATCCCTTTAACATGTGGTGTAGCCAGAAGCCAGGTTTGGTGGGTAGTAAATACAAAAAAAAAAAAACGATTAAGGGTAAAACGTATTTTCTTCTGTGAACAATGCTAGCGGCTAAACTGTTCAGGCAATTTTCTCCAAAGTTGATATTCCGCAAGCGATCTGGCTGATGTCGAGCCCTCCTGAATTTCAAATCAATATTTTATTTTTGGATGGTACTCTACAAGAAGCCCCTGAAACATTTTCAAAAATTAAAAAAATGGCATGAACTTTTCTGGTTAAATTTTATTGCCGGATAGCGTAATGGACGCTATAAGACGATGGCGGAGATGATTTTCGTTCATATACTGAATTTTTCCAAAAATGCAACAAAACAATTTTTTTTCGGCGTTTTCCTACAACTTAAGTATTGAAGATAGTTTGTTTCCTTAATGAAATGTGTTCATCAAAAACAGATCTTCAAATATTCCTTTCAAATAATCAGTCCTTTAAAAAAGATCACGTACAATTGTTTAAAAATATAAGTACTTTAGATAATTTTACAATTTTTGAAATAGCAAATTTGAATTTCCCCCGCTTCGTTTGACGAGCTGTCATTCTGAATTTCTTTTGAATTCTGATGATTGTCGGGACGGACAAGGCGCTATTACGACGCTGTATTTTTCATTTAATGTCAAAAACAGTTAAAAATTATGTGTAATGTACTGAAGGGAGAAATGTATTCTGTGAACGTTTTCTTAAATTTTGGTAGCCCCGTGCCCTAACTCATATACAAGACGAATTCTGAGTACAGAAAGAAACTAGCGTTTGTTCTTCAAATCGCACGAGCGTTTGCTCTTCGATTTGCATTGATTTAATTGAAATTATCTCAATGAGGTTTTCTCTCATAATAATAGTATTTAAATATAACATGAAAGAAAAACAGAAAATACCGGAATTTTGAAGGAACATTTATTACAAAAATTTGATATTTTGTTGTTATAATATTCAACTATGGATATTTGAGATGTGTTTCCGAGAAGTTCATTGTTGGCGACATGAATGGGAAAGATATAACATACGGCGGCTTTGGCCGGTATTACACTATAAAAGTTATATGACGTTTCTTTGATAAAGAACTTTGTGGCAGTCTTTGAACTTTGATGAGAAAACTTTGACAAATTTGATGAGCGTATTACATTTCGTCCAAATATAATGTAAGTTTGCTCGCGATTTACAATCAATTACGCACAAATAGTTGTGTTTTGCTACTTTATGTTTTATTATAACTAATTTATGTTTAATGCTAATGTAGCAAAAGGTAAATAAGAAAACGTTTGAGGGTGAGAACAACGCCATGGTGAGGTTATGGGTCGCACATTGTGAAGCATTGATTAAAGACCTTCGAAATGAAGAATTATTTGAGGATGGATGAGGAAACATTCAATTTTCTTTGTCGTTCTTCCTTCTGTCGAAATTCAGTCCTCTGATAGGGAAGTTTAAAAAAATTATCTTCCTGAACTGGGCATTTTCCAAACACCATATTTTCCACTTCCCGGGAAAATGTGTCCTACAAACGTTAATTCGTTTTGTTTTACTTTTGTAGTTCGGATGGACAGTATTATATAAACATTCAAATTACTCGCACTCAGCAATTATGACTTTGGTTGAAGCAATACCCCTATATCGGACGCCATGTTACCAAATATGATAAAACTTGGAAGCCGGAGACTACATTTTATCCAAGTATTTTTATACAAGAAATCTTTTATAAAATATTGGCTATTACACTGTCATATTTCTTTTATAAAATATCTTTGACAAAGATCTTTTACAGTGTAATACCGGCCTTTATTTACTTAACGTTAATGTTAGAATATCTCTACGTTCAATAAAATGTCGTAATCAAGTTTAAAGTCGAGAAGTGTGTGTGTATATATATATATATATATATATATATATATATATATATATATATATATATATATATATATATATATATATATATATATATATTGAAACGCACCGCGTTTCCAGACGAAACGCAAAGCGGCCTCTACGATTCGGATGGCGCGTCAGTTGGCGGCTCCCGCCTAGCGCGAGAGGGGGTCCCGCGACGCACGAGAGTTAACGGACGGGGAGGCGAGAGCAGGGTAGTAAGAACTAGGCAGTGTAGGGGAGCGCACGTATTGCGCGGGACGTGGCTGAATATTTAATGCAGGATGCGTAAGATGTGATATCAGAGACTCGTGAGTGAACAATACAATAGTGAAGATATTAGTAAAGTGTAGGCGACGCATTCGTGAGAGGTTCGACGAGAGTAATTGGGGCAAGGACTGCATATATAACGTGATCAGTGTGTGGAAGCTAACAACTGTGAATGACGATGTGAAAGCCGGTAGGAGAATCGTGTGGCGTAATAGTAATATGACGTAAGAAGCAGCATCGTAATTTTGAGCATAGTGAGTGAAATTCATATTTGAGGTGACTGAACGAGGCAGTTGGTGTAATCCGGAGACGAGCAACGCCGAACCGAGGGCGGTTGGACACGCGGAGGGATAGAGGCAGCGACGCCACGGTCGCTCCACGGACACGCCGAAGCGGCAGCCGACCAACCCCGAGGGGTGCCGAACGTCTGGTGGGCATGAACCGGACATAACAACGCTGCCAGACGACCAGCAGGTTGAATTTGGTATCATATTCGAATATTTTGACTACTATGTAAACGAGTAAGGCAGTGATTCTAGGTATAAGGGTCCAAGCTAAAAGAGTTACAAGGTTATTGTATAATTATTGAAATAAAGTTGTGTATGTTAATTATATTTGGAAGTCGTATCAATGTTTACCCCACCCCGGAGCCCATTCGCAAAAAAGAAACCCTGACCCCTTCAATAAATTTACTGATGCACAGGATCGGAACCCCGGTCCGTCACAATATATATATATATATATATATATATATATATATATATATATATATATATATACGCAGATATGCATTAGGTAATACGTATTTATAATAATATTCATTCATTTACTTTCCAAATTATTTTACCTTTTTCAATAACTTAAGTAGCAAATTAAAATAGATTTTGAAATAGAGTTCGCAGCGAAAATGAAATGTTTTAGCGGGCTTACTGCTTTCCGGGGCATCTATAACTGTTTAATTTCTTAATTATTTATGAAGAGACTAATTATGATTTGTTTGGTTGTACTTGTAGGTCATCATTTAAAAAAAATATAATATTTAAGAATGATTTTAGAATATCTTGAGATCGGGCAAAAATAATTTTGTGCATTCGAAACACGAATTAGTGGTCCATAAACAAGACTTATAAGAACATTTAATCACAGCAATGCTAACTGAGAAACGAAACAATTTTAACAGGAATTGATAAGCAAATATGTGTCCATTGTTGGCAGCGTCCATTGTTGCTGCCCACAGCATCCATTGTTGCGCTCATTTCCGACGCTTCTGAGGTTGATGCTCTCTTCAGCTGCCTGTCCTAGTTGGGACTCTACAGCCAGGTGTTAGTAGTGTGGGATTTTTCTTCTCCTAGTTTTGCCCCCACTCCCCCGTACAGAGACGGGGATTGGTAAACTAGGAAAAATAACATAGGGGTTAATACATTTTATGTTGGACAGGCTATTTAATTAGGCCTTTAGGAAGACGGAAATGGGAGTAGAAAAAAGGATTTAATGTTTTTATTGATTTTTACTTTCTCGCACTTACTGACGTAAGAAGAAAAGGTCTTCTAATCGTGCACCAGAATAGGGCGAATTTTCGGCAGAAAAACCGTCTCATTCTGGTAACGAAAAAAGTGAATAAATTTATTTGTTAATTTTAGGGGGGAATCCTTTAACGCGTTGTGTAGCCAGAATTCATGTTTTGTGGATCGTTGTTACAGAAAAATTGAATGACGGCAAAACGTTTGTCTATCAGTCTTCCGTATGCGAACAACGCTAGGGGTTAAATTGTTCAACCGATTTTGTCCAAAATTGATAATACCTAATCGATCTTGTTGATATCACGGTCCCATTAATTCGAAACCGATATTTTAATTTTGGGAGGTACTTTACATAAAGCCCCAGAGATATTTTCAAAATTTTCTCAAAAGCGAGTTCATCGGTTTTGATTCTTTTTTTTTCCATAATCTCAAGAACGTTTAAGAAAATGTTGTAGATCTCATGTTGGCGTCTATCTGTCCGTCTGTAGTTAACACAAGCATCTAAACGCCGCACGTTCTTTTTTAGTCAAATCTGTGATACATGACAGTTTAAAATCATCTTTGTGAGAGACAAAAGTTATAAGAGTTTCTGTGGTATAGCAGGTAAGCGCACTGTTGGAGAAGCTTAGGCACGTAAGATCGAATCTCATCCACGGCGAATAATTTTTGCGGGTAGAAACAATTTTGCGGTTAATTGTATAGTTATAATCATTCGTATCCATTATAAATATCACATAAAGCATGTGTTTTGAGGCGCCACTACTTATTTTAGTGTGTTAATGTCTTTAAGAATCACGTATAAATATGCCCCTATTGCGATTCTGGCTTCAGAACGTCTGTATGTGCGCCCGTGTTTAGCTCTAGAGTTATCGCAACTTTCATCTGTGACGTAATTCAACCTTGGCCATAGTCGCCGAAAGATAAGACCGGGAACGACTTCCACAGAGGGTTCTAAAGACCACGGCTTCTGGTTGAAAATATTTCTTAGTAAAATGAGCTATGTAGTTGCGTGGGTTGTAATCGTTTGAATTCTTATTGCGAATTTGATACCTTTGACACATGTAGAACATTCCTCTAATAAAAAATCTAAGTGCAATGAATATCACGTAACTATTCTTTTCGTAATAAGTGTGCTTGGACAGCGTATTGAGAAATATCTGTGATAGCACACTGCGGTCGAGCCAGACCTACGGACTACAGGGATCCGAGTTCAAATCCCAGTAAAGCTGGAATATTTTTACCTCCACGTGTAAAGAGAGTTACGTAATGCTGTAGGAGGAAGTGTCAAAATTTTCACAGGAAACACGTTTTGTAAGTAGCTAGTTCGAAAAAAGTGGATTGTTGGTATTGTTCTTTATTTTCTATACACAAGGCTGTCAAAACGCTTGTTTTTTGAACCCGTAAAAGTGATTTTCCAAAAACCCTCTTTGTGAATCCGTCTTCGTGTGAGTAATTCTAGAGCCTAAAATAAACACGATTTTCACCAAAATGGATATTCCTTGAACGATCTAGCTAATATTACGAATCTTCGAATTTGAAACGAATCTTTTAATTTTGAAGGTACTTTACACCAAACCCCATCATATTTACATAATTTCCTCAAAAAGAGCTCCAATTTTTCTGTAAATCTATTCCTCGAAGCACAAGATGTTTAAAAGTGGCGTACGTTCAATTTTGGGCGAACGATCTGAATTTTCGAAAATTGCAAACAAATACCTATTAACATTGTCGAAAACAAATATTAACACTAGAGATTTTTGTTTCATGAAATCTCTTTTTAAAAAGAGATATTAAATTAATGTAAATTAAACACTCCACTCTTTCCTAGTAATGATCCACTCTTCACTAGTAATGATTGCTGCTATTGGGTCTAACCGCTTCCTTATTCTTTGGAGGGCTACTGTTTTTTAAAATTTTTTTTCCAACAGTATTATCACAAAAATACTGGATGAGAACAGTTGATATCTGGAGTTGAAGGGATGGTGTTAGCTCCTATTGTAGGCCTGGTTCCTTGTGATTCCAGTGAAAAATCAGTAACTGCACTGAAACAGCAGAAGCTTCCGCCAATTGATAATCATAAGTGAATCACCATGTACTGGGTAGGGAGGGGAACGAGGAAATCTATATGAATTGTCGCCTGGTCTTTCTTTCTCAGATAAACACTTGGATAGTTTATCAACATCAAATCGGAATTTTAGCGCCTTTGATGTAATATTAAACATAAAAAAATCCCTTCCAGTTGTCTTCGTGTTAATTTTTAGTGTATCCAAATAGCCCCGACTCCCGTATTACATTAGCCTCTTAAGTTGTATCATATTAGTCCCACAAATTTGAGGCTGTATATATCATGACACGATTAATATTACTGCATTATTTTAACGCAGAAAAGAATATTAATTCTTTCTTAATGATAACCTATTTTCAAAAATATCGTGTCATAAAAAATAACGAAGTAACATCAAAA
>BLKR01004156.1:0-117640 GCA_011170035.1 Teleogryllus occipitalis
AGACTACTGACCCTATCGCTTACACTATTACTAGAATTTAATCTTAACCTAAAAGTGTTGATGTTTTTGGGAAAAGTTTCCATTAGTACTGCAGGCAAGATATTCCATGACTCGATAGTCCTATTTACAAAAGAGTATTTTCCAACACCAGTTCTCTGTTTCCTTGGTCGTATTTTTTTAATACGGTCGTGACGTGCTAAGTAGACGGGTTCATGCATTCTTTCCTGAATTTCCCTCCATGCCGGATTTTTTCCTAACGCTTTGTAAAATATACACAACCTTGCTTTTTCCCTACGGCTCGCCAATGATTCCCATGACGATACTTTGTTGGAAATATTTCCTAACGAATTCCCACTTTTAATAAATTTTGCTGCTACTTTCTGAACTCTTTCGATAGAGTTTATTTGGCCCTTTCTATATGGATTTGGCCCTTTCTATATGGATCTCAACACGCTGCTCCGTACTCTTAACACCGGACGCACAATGGTTGTATATGCTAGTTCTCTTAATTTACTACTTCACTTCTTTAACACTCGCATTACAAAGTGTAAAGATTTCCATGCCTTCCCACCTGTAAGGTTGACCCCCCTTCAAGTTGTTCATTAATTATCACCCCCAGATATTTACAACTAGTTACCTGTGGAATTATGTCTCCCGTGAGCAACCCTTTATCTGTCTCTTTATTTCTACTACACGTAAAACTATTTTGCATTTATCTGGATTTATCTTCATTATTCATTCATACTTCTTATGATTTGATGGAGGTGTCTAGGATGATTATACCACGTAGAGTTCCAGTGAAGCTTATTATGTCTATGAAGTTATTTTTTGATGTCGCTATGCGAAACAGTTTTTATTCTTGAAAAGGGAGTTTTGTTGATTTCTTACCAGCTGAGTCTATAGGATACTTAATGAAATGGAATTGGATTGGAATGGGATGGAATTCTTGAAGGAATTGTCTATATTAGTAATAATACTTTGTGATGAAGCGAAACAGGTGAATGGATTTGCAGCGTTGTAACCAACGACAGTTAGAGTTTGATGAACGTTGCAAGACGTGCAGTTCAGGATAGTGTCGAAGGGTGCCGGAGGAGCCCTTATGCCCTTAATGTAAAAAGAGGCAAGAAAAGGGCAAACATCGAGGGGGCACCAACTCACACTACCGCCTTTCAAATTGCTGACTCTCTCCAAAACTAAAAAAATACATTTCAGAATGTTCTGTTGCGTTATACTTAACTACTAAAGACATATGCAAAGCGTACGTAGGCAAAGGGCATTAAATTTTGAATTTATGAAACCAAAGTGACTCTTGAATCACATACATTTTTTATATTTTGAGATAATTAATTATTAATTATAAAAATTATGTTCTATAACATATAACGTAAATACGAGTATATTTATTTAATTTATAACTAAGTTAATATTTAACAGGTATTTACACATTAATAAAGAGATATATTTTAATATTAGTTAAATATTTTATTATTTATTATAAGTTATAAGTAATTTATTAAAACATAATATAATGAACGTGTTTGATATTATTATATTTTTTATTTTTAAACGTTAGCCAATTACTCTAACTTTAATAACTTTAATGTGTGTCAAGATCAATGTATCGTATCTATTGTTTCTCCTGGAGACTCGCAGCAAATATTGTTCGTCATTACTGCGTGTGCTAGTACACAGCACATTCACCGAAAAGGTCGCCGAGAGAAAATGGAGACAAACTGGGTCGCGATGGAGTAGTGCGGTTCGGTGCACATGCATCCCATCTCACCTGAAATGACGTCCCTGCATGGGTGCGCCATACACGAGCTTATGACCTGCAGCACCGTTTGCTCATATCGTTTCGTTCTGAGCGCTCGTATGCTTTGCAAACTTTTTGTGCCGAGTGCACCAAGAGTTCTGCATCGCAGATATGAGCTTGTAACACATGCCGGGGACAGGTAGGATGGGAGCGTGCTGGGTTGAGGTTGGAATTCACGCATCGATCAGCTGGGTTTGGTGGGATGGTGGGTATGATGGAGGATAATAATGATGGTGGCTTGCTGAAGTTTCCGAGTTGCTGTAACGGACATGGTTGTGGTGGTGGTAGTATGGAAATGCCGCTGCGATGCTGGCGCCATTCAATGCAGTGAACATGAGGACAGTTTGGCAGAGGCGATGGCAGTTTGGGAACGCGGTGACAGTATGTCGGAGGTAGTGAATCTAAGGTGCTGGTAATGTCAGTGTGGTGGTCACGGAGTGTAAAACTGGTGATGTATTCGAGTGGAGGGTGTGTTTGTGTGGCAATGTGTTAGTTAATTGATTGACTGATTAGTGATTCCATGCAAATCTGCCAACGTGATTAGTGCCGTAAATATAGTGAATTTGCGGAACATGGCGGTGATAGTCCCCCGCTGGATGACGAAATACGGCGTCTACCTACCCGGCGGCTTGTGGGTTTTCCCCAACTAGGTATCTCCCACCAGCGGAGCACCGCCCCAGCCGGGACAAAGTCTAAGCTCCCGACTGGACTCCCGGAATGTCTGGTAGTGCGGTGGTTGTAAGTGTAAGCGTGTGCAGGTAAAGGTTGAAGATAGGGCAACGAAGGGAAAGGAAATATCGCACATGATCCGTGGCGTTTGTTGGGGGTACTGCTCCGGCATTCGGCTCGTATTGATTGGATAAATCACGGGAAACGACCGATCAGAGCAGCAAACCTCTTTTCCTCCAGACCGCGGCTTAAATCAAGCTAGCTTTGTTGCTAGTGTCAAAAATCTTGCCTCTGTCGGGACTGCAACCCTAGGATCGCCCGGTCGCGGGCACAAACGGGTGACATCAATTGATGCTCTAAACCGATGCGATGTGTCAGGAGAGATTAAGTAAAAGCGTTAGTCATGTAATAAAAGCTGTTAGCTGCGCGGAATATATGAACCCTGCATGTTCTGTTATATCACACAATACCTTGTTCTACTAGGGGGCATTAACCTTGGGATGTGCATCTAAACTTTTCGCTTTTATTCTCACCCACACCGGCACACAAGTACACCGACAGGTTGGTATCCGAATCCCACCGGAACGCAGTTTACCCTCACGGCAATCTCGCCAATTAACGCTTGGGTCGGGTCGCCCTGCCATCTCAGAGCTCCTAGCTATTCAGGCTAGTACCAGAGTCAAAACAGTGTGCTACTCACATCCCCTAGGGCTCTTATCCATCCGACAGCCGGTTGCCCTTTACGTCCAGAAGGGACGCATATTCGACCATACACTAGACAAACACATGCGGGCTCCTCTGATCTGGGGTCAGCAGAACGCGAGACCGCGACAACACGTACAAAGTCAAGGGACAAACAGCCATGCCCAAGGCGGGACTCGAACCCACCACCCTTCGGACCGAAGCGCTGAGTCGGTTCTCGCTCTTAGCCACCTCGGCCATCCAGGTCGGCATGCTACTCACATGCGTCGGGAAAAGTCCCTCTTCTTTGACCAGTGTCGGGCCAATGCCACGACGAAGCCATGTGCCCAACTGGAGGCTCCCGGGTAAATACTCAGGGGGCTCGGATTTCCCAACCCGTCTCCTCACTGCCTCCCCCTTGCGAGTCGGCCGGAATCTGGGCAGCCCCACCAGGCAGGTTCATGTTCCTCGTATGGACTCCTATACGTGGGTTTCAGATACGCTGCACAGAGATGCAGCGTGACTTATCCCACGCCCAATCCCACTCAAGAGTTGGTAGCGAGCCACCTCCTCACTGAGGACTCGCCTCAGATGAACGACGCGAGTGCCGGTCTCCATGGTTTATATTCTGGTCTGGGGTGGTCGCCTACTTGTCTCCACCAGAAACCACGACTACCAGCGCAATCGTAGTCCCCCTTGCGCGGAATGTGGAAAAGACGTTGTCGGGAGCGCGAGATGGTTGGGGCTACGAGCGTGAACGCGGAGGTGGCAGGCTGTTGCCGGCGCTCGTGGCGTTGGGAATTTACGGCCTCGGATTAGGTCGCCTCCTACGTCCGATCCGAAACCTCCTCGGCCAGTTTACCGGGCGAGAGGTGACGGCAGCGGTGCGGTCGAGTCGTTATTAGCCAGGACTTGGACGTCACCGCCACTGCGTCCTTCCCTTTCCTTCTTCCTCTCCCTCTCTCCGTGCTTCCTCCTTCTCTGTCTCTTGCGCCGGACGATATTGCGTCGCGCGGTGGCCTTCTGCCAAGCGAATATGAAGGTGATGCCGTCAGGGCAGGGCGGGTCGCTCCGATGCATCCCCGACATGGGCCATTGATTATCGGCGAATGGAATGAGGGCGGGCGTAAGATTACACGATACATGTACGAGGGCGGGTCTTTGAGATATTATAAGGACAACCTGTGTCATAAATAAAAACATTGTTTATGAATCGTTATTTTTATATTCTTCTTCTTTCGAGCTCTTTTGTTTACTTTCCTGCTATGTACACGTTACTTTGCGTAAAATGATAAACAGTAATGTCAATAAAAATAGGAGGCTTTTTCGGTAAGAACCTGGGAAGAATTTTACAATTATTTTCGATACATCTTTTCCGAGGTGATATTTATACTCGAATTGTTTTATTCCTATCAAATCTATGAGAAAATTGAGAAATTTCTCTTTAACTAAATCAAACATCCAGAATACTTTAACTCAATAAAATTTTAGTTGTTTAATTGAATATGAAATAGAAAAGTGGCGTTGCTTCAACAGCCTACACTTTTTGGGAATATAATATTGCAATATCTGTCCTTCTAACACTTCAGCTATCACCCGGAAAATCAAAAAAAGTGACAGATTCAAACATTAATTCATTCCAAAACAATCAACTGTTGTCATTTCTAACCCATCTTCAAAACTTACAAATGTGGTTAAATCTCAACAGTAACACAACAGCAGCACAACCTACAGAAAAGTAAGGGCAATATCACGCAGCTTCTCCAGATTACCTCGAAGTGTGTTTCCAATTTTTGAATTATTATACAAAATCAGCAAGCAAAGCTACAGCTTTTTAACGTAAATCCATACATTAAATAACCTAAGCTGAATTGATATCAATTATACCATATTAATTGCAAAAAATAGTTTATACATTTACAGTTTCTATTCTTTAAATATTACAAGTGGGACATTAGAGAAACGGTGTTTAGCACGAAACTAACACTTTTGAAGGAAATACCTCGATATCAAATTCAACAATCTACTCTTTCTCTCTGTACAGTGACAAACATCTCGACTATATTTGAAGAAGAATATTCGTGCAGAAACTAGTCACATTTCAATCTTTCCTGCAGCATTGCCATTTAGATATATTTCCGTCAGAAGTAAAGTCGCTTGTAGAATATAAGTCAGAATTACGCGAAAACTACTAATATTGTAAATAAAATATTAAATGATAATTAAATTCACTACTGCTTTGCCACAAAAACAGCTTTAGCTTCAAAATTGAAGGTGTAGAATAGGTGAATTAACGTGATACGTGTTTTCCTCTGATAATAAAATTGCAATTTCCTTGCCCAAGTTACCATAAGATCTCTATATTTCGCATAGGAGGAAGTAAAAGGAGGTCTTAAGTGTAATCTTTCGTGTTTCATGTGCCATTGTGGTCATCAAGATAATACCATTCTAGTTGTATTCACCAATACGTTATATTCCCTCCTTTGGATACCGAAGTTCATCATCAAACCTTCAAGTGCAGGCAGAGCCTAATAATCTTGAGACAGTCATGTTAATATTCTCCCGAAGGTTTCAATTCCGATTCATATTTTTTTCTTGATGTAAGCCATACCATAAATACATTTTGTTAAGCAAGAATCTTGGTTTTGACAACACCGTGTTCACGAAACCATAAGCTAAATCCTGGTCACACAGTACACGGTGACCTTACGACGCGGGGGCGGTAATTGCAGTATGTCCCTTTCCTTCTCTCTGCCCTTGACGTCGGGTGCAGGCAAAGCACTGGGCGAGTAGAGGACGGCCGTACATAGCGACGTTTCCGAATTTAACAGGCCTTGGGCTTACAGGCAGTAACAGTACGCCCTGGCCACTGTAAGTATAGAGAGGGGTTCTCCCTAGGAGGAGATTACTGTAGATTAGGTGCACGATGCAGTGGATAGAAGTG
Organism: Teleogryllus occipitalis; assembly: GCA_011170035.1. Taxonomy (NCBI): domain Eukaryota; kingdom Metazoa; phylum Arthropoda; class Insecta; order Orthoptera; family Gryllidae; genus Teleogryllus; species Teleogryllus occipitalis. The sequence goes on from BLKR01004156.1 coordinate 6,108, forward strand.
CCGTTAAGACCTCCTCCTCCGCCTCCTCTCCCGCAGCGATACGGCCATTCCGCTGCGTCCATGCCAGATTACTGCCGGCGTATTTCTTCATTGCGCAGATTACTCTTATAGATTTATGAAGGAGATTATGTAGCAATATGCATGCAGGAAATGCGTTTATTTTGATTGCAAATGAAATGATGCACATAGTTGGATTCAAACACAATCTATATCATTAGGTATATATATATATATATATATATATATATATATATATATATATATATATATATATATATATATATATACACACATATATACAAAGGAAATGTGGGAATTTCTGTTCCTTATAGACACAAAAACTACTTGACCGATTTCGCGGGAATTTTCAAACTTCGGTGCTGCTAGTATCGGAAGTGTTTGAACAGAGGTTTATGAAGTTCAATCGAACATGCGTTGTTGATGTTCTTGTTTATGACTCAAGAACCCCTGAACAGAAGCACCAGGCAATCCGCCGCACCCTCCTGTATAAAGTACGTACTGGCTGCATACTCTGCCCCTGCGATTGTGAAATATTGGCCGGAATTTTAACACTCGATGCTACTTGAACTTATTTACTTACAAGTAAATAAACTTTTTCAAGACATCGTTTTAGCGAACACACTTCCAAACTTGTGGGAGGACGTTTTATCAATACGATACTTGACCACCATCTCCAAGCCAGGTCAGATACTATACTAGCGAGAAAGTCTTTCAAGAATTCTTGCAGAGCGTCGCGTAAAACATGATTAACAATCACATGGCCAGCAGTATTCTTAGTATAATGTACCGCAATAGCGGTGTAGTGCCATGTCCGCTAGTATATCTTAAAGCAAGAATTCTCATCTTTGATTTACATGAATTGACCCAAGTAGAATCTGGTTTTATAACTGGAAACTTTGAATGAACTTAATGATTGGTATTTCTGCAATCCTTACAAAAGAAACGTATAGGGAGATAAAAATTGCAGTCTTAAAAAACGTGCTGATTTTAACGATAATGTGTACAAAACACTACAGCATTTTATGATGTTGATATAAAATTAAATCCCTTCTTCCGTGTTACATATGATGTAATTACGACTCTATCAAGACAAGTATATTTTACCACTGGGCACATTATTACTGAAGGCATTATTGTTTTTATTATATTTGATTAAATTATTCTTTATTTTATATCTCTGGGTGCAAAAACTGTTATGATTATAGTTCCTGAAAGTATCGTGCATCACAGGAAAGTCCTCATCCCTTGCTGGATGACTAGATCGGGTGCTGACCTAGCGTTTGCGGACTCTTTCATTCAGGTATCTAAGCTCGCGACTGGTCACGTCATACGTGGTAGTGTTGTGTATGAAGGGAGTGTGGATAGGTGAAACGATAGGAAGGTATAGGAATTATTCTTGCAATCTTTTTCAAATTGAATAAACCCCTCTCAATCTGGCTTCACTCAAAGATTTGCGGTTTTGAAAAACATTTATTAATTTTTGGAGGTACTTTACATGAAACCCTCGGGACATTTTCAAACTTTTTCAAAAATGGTTTCAAATTTTTTTCATTAAAGTTCCATCGTTTTTCTTGTAAGATTAGAGTAGTAAACACTTATGAAGGTGGCTTAGATCCTATTTTCACTGTTTAACTCTGAAGTTTTCAAAATTGCAGAAGATTGAAATTTTTTCGGCGGTTTCCTACAAATACAAAATTGAAGATATAGATTTTCCCCTTCCTTCTATGAGATTTTAAAGGGATATAATAATAATAATAATAATAATAATAATAATAATAATAATAATAATAATAATAATAATAATGTATTTTAGCTACATCACGAGTTAGATGATTTTTTTTTCTAAATTTAGTAACAGGATTTATCCACTTTTTCGTTACCACAGCCCAGCTACAAGTATAAGAGTTTTTCTGGCGAAAATTCGTAGTTTTCCGGCGCACTATTGCATAACTTTCTCTTCTTACAAAGAATTAGTAAGGCGATAAAGTAATAATAATAATAATAATAATAATAGTAATAATAATAACAATAGTAATAATAATAAAAGTAATAATAATAACACTAACAATAATTGCAATGACAAGTTCTTTCCATGGCGCTTGCCTCGTGGAGCGCCGCAGGAGGTTGCTGGCCGGCGCGAGTCGGAAGGGTGAGTGGAGGTGGGCGGTAGTGGCGCAGCCGTGCGGAGCATCGGGAGGAAGTTTGCCCGCGGCGGAAGTCGGCGGGGGAAGCGACTTCCGAGTGATCGTCGTGTGTTGAGGCTCGGCGAAGAGCTTCGTGCACAGCAACCGTTCACCGGCCACATCGACCTCCATTTTTGCGCTTCGCGAGACGGAGGCAGAGAGATTCGTTGTCTCTCGTGAGTTTGTATTTTGTTAAAATTTCGGAGCTTGCCTTTTTTAAAATATTCATCTACTTGCTGAATTCATAACAAAGATATGTTCTGAAATAAATTCATATTTACACAATTATTCAGAAAGTGTAAGATGTTTTTATTTCTTAACGTGCATAATTTAATAATTAGTGGAGACCATTCATATGTGACTATAACGTGTTTCTGATAAGATATCCACAAAATGAAGGCTCTAGTTTATTCAAAATTTTACATGTTCGAAATATTGAAAATTTGCCGGGACAAATTTAGTAAAATGTTACAGTAATTTGACGTGTTGAAATTTCATTTCTTTCGATTCCTTTATTTATATATTATTGTTCTGAGGCAGACTATTACGAAATTGGGCGCTTGATAAAAACTCATTCTGCCATTTTATGGCCGTGCTATTGAAGCTGTGCAATCTGTGATCAATAGAAGTTCTTCCTTTTGAGTTAATATTTCTGTTAATAAGATTGCATAAAATGATATATTCCTACTGAAATTAACCATGTTACTAGTGCGTCGAACTGTATTTCTGAGTGAATATGAATGCATTTATGGTAAATTAACGCTATAAGTAAAACATTTATATTTTTAGAAATATTTTTAATTAATATTAAATTAGTCCCCGAAACAATTTATTGGATAATTATCACATTCTCCTTTGCTCATAAAACTCTAAATATACTGTATGTAGCTTGCAGGATGAAATTTTACTTAAATTTTAATCTAACATGAAAAAGGGATGAAGGAGAAAATCCCATTGACCTCACACCTTTCGTAATACCTTTTTTCATTATTAATATTATCGCACACTACAAGATCGAGGCTGAAACTTCTTATTCCGAAAAGAATTTGAGTGAATGCAAAAAAAAAAAAAAAAAAAAAAAAATTGGTTTAATCTCAATGCTTTCAAACTTAACGTTGTTTCCGCGTCAAGCAACATCAATGTCACCATTCATTGAAAAGGCGGCCACCTGATATCGATCAACGTTATTAAATTTACACAAAAACACTAGCGGACGCTCTGCAGGTTGTTACATATTTGGTAGAGCTGGGAAGTCTATGTAACCTTATAACCCGCAAATATTCATACAAATATACCATAAACTTGTTCAAATGTGCACAGAAATTCTTAAAATACAATGCGTTTGATAAAAACATGTATATTGAAATATCAACATTCACGTTTGTTCTACCTCGAGAAAGAGAGAATAGGCAAATTAAATACAGTTAATCTACTTTTGCAGATTTTATTTTGCGTTAAGGATATGGAGTCTCTTCTGAATTTTGTTAATATTTTCTTTTCTTGATAAGTTTCTAGGAAATCTAAATGCGATGCAAAGCGTGCATATTTTGTATTTGAACGCGTTAAAGCTAAATACTTTAATTGTAAGGTAGATATATTGCGAATGTGTTTTCTCGTTTGAGAATAAGCTTTTATCAGCCTTCATTCAAACATCACAAGTTTTTTTGTGCATGATTGTTTGAAGAATCAAATTTTATACCTTTCATTAATTTTTTTTTGTAAAGGTAAAAATTGAAAAATAAGGAAATAAATACATTTTAGACTCAAACCTTTTAAATTATGTAAAATATGCATGTATGCAATTTTTTCTCAGATTGAATGGAACATAGAGATTTTATGTTACGGACAGGTATGGTGATTAACAGTAAATGTGTGAAATTTTCAGTTTTAGTGATTGACTAGCTCAAGTACCCTGCGATGCTCGGGTGTATGTCCTGGAAGTCCCGATGGTGGCATAATTTTCTCTTCACCCTGTTCTTACAGACCTTGGTTTGTCCCTCCACGCCATGTCATGGCACGCAATATTTACTACTATCATCGCTGATACCACCATCATTGCTTATTGTCAGCTGTAAACAGATGCATGTTGCAAATGACAAAGACTATATCAATAATGTGAAATAAATGAACCAGTCTTGCTGACGGCACGACTGCTTTTTTAACAGACAAGAACCTTTGCCTCTTAAATCCCGTAAACTCTACCCAGAAAGTTTTCCACAACTAAACAATCCCAATGCTACGCAAAGAAGATAATAAAACCGATGCCATTTTTGTTACATGTGCGTCGATTTTACGTCCTTCATAAAAAGCAATCGAGTGCGTTATCGGGAATCTAAGATGGCCGTCGTGTTTTCTCTCCTCGAGATAACATCTTTCCTTTGCTTTCCTTCCTTTCCCTGCCGTTCTCTTATCTGCGGAAGCGAAGTTACAAAAACACGCCCCGGGAAGTCGCCCGTTGCGGAGAAAGAAGTTTCATATCGATGGGCCAATAAAATTAAAGGCCTTCGCTGTCGGGAAAAACAGAGAAAGTCGGAGGTCGCCGCCGAAGGGTGGCGACGCCCCGTGGTTGGTGGAGAGGACACAGCGCGGCGTACGAAGCGGGGTCAGTGCTAGAAAAAGATGTTCCTGTTCTTGCCTCCAACCGGAGCAACCCAGGAAATGCCTTGGGTCACAGGCTTGTAGTTCAAGCAGCACATTGTTTCTCGTGTTATTGATTTAGTTACCGGGCGCGTCAATTGCGTTCAAATCTAAGGGGCTGCAGCACCAGACATTGATTTGGGAATATCAGTTTTGATGAATATCATTTTAACGGTTTAGGCGCTAGTGGTCTTCACTGCGGAAAGAACAGATGGATTGCCAAAAAAACACTTTTTTCGGTGTCGGTCCTATAAAATCTGAATTTTGACTACACAATTTATTAGAGAAAATCATTTACTAATGCGTGCAATAAGTATTCCTGATTCTGTATCAGGGAACCACAAAACCAATTTTTTTTGGTCACAAAATTGCACCGTTCGCTGCAGAATTACATTACGTTTACCATACTATGTAAGTAGCAGAGACAGTAAAAATTAATTCAATTTCGTAGGTCAATGTAACCTTTAACGGAACGGAATAGAGTACAAAATACGCTTCACCTACCACCGCAAACCTCCTTAAACGTTAATATCTCGATTTTGGTGAATTTGAAGTTTATCATTGTTACTACAAGTGTCTTGTTCATCTTTAAAGGAGGCCTGGGGCGGAAACATGATAAGTCCCACTTGGACCAAAATTGAAATATTCATTCGAACGAATTGCGGGTGACTTGCCATGGCTGATGTATCTTACCTTGTAATTGCCCCAGGCACTTCAATTATAAAATGTTTGACATAGTAATTTTGGTAAAATTATAATTTTCCTAATTTGATTGCAGTCAACGTAAAAGCTTGAAATAAATTGAGCACCTCTACGATATACGTGTGATGCTAAAATTTAATTCTGGGTTTAAAGCAACCCAGCACCCCGTATTTTGATGCACATATTCAGAAATTATTGGTTACCCAGTTATGCAAACAATGAAAGTAAGAAATGTGTCCTGTGATTCTATTGGCATGTTACAAACTTTAAAAAGCATAAGAGAAATGAGAATTTCCGTAGGGAATTGGAAATGATATAAGTAGGTGAAAGGGTAATATATTAACGGCGAAATTAAGGTGAACATCTGCAACAAATCAAACCAGAACGTATGTGCGCGTGATGCTAAGAGAGCCATCCTCTAGGAAAGAAATAATAAGGCATAGCGATCCACTGTCACAACTAGAAAAGGTCGTTATCGGAACTGGCGAATAATTGACTCAAGGCGAATATATATCGGAACTGGCGAATAATTGACTGAATTGATGCAAGAAATGTACATAATGATTTTTGAAGTGCGTGATCAGTGTTACGTCCTCAACATTAAATATTGTTTAGTCTTTAAATAGGTTTTAAGGAAAGTAATTTGTATGTATCATTTTCTTGGTTATAGGCCGGATAGAGAAACAAGGATAGGGATACAAGATAGGACGGAAAATGAAAGAATGTTGAAGTGGTGTGATTTTATTTTCTCTCTACGGAGTAGAAAGAAAGTTACGTAATTCTGAGCGAAAAAACGGCGAATTTTCGGCCGAAATACTCTTATCACAGATCCCCGGTAACGAAAAAGTGAATAAATCCAGTTGGTAAATTTATAAAAAAAATTCTATAACATATGGTATAGACAGACTGTGTTTTGAGGGTCCTTGATAGCGAATAATCGAGTGATGGCAAAACATCAGGCCGACCGTCTGCCCGTTTGTGAACACAGCGAGCTGCTAAAACGTTCAGCCAACTTTCTCCAGAATAGATATTCCCCAATGGATCTGGCTGATGTTGTGGCCCCTTCAATTTAAAAGAGATATTTTAATTTTTGGGTGTTCTTTACATAAAAATCATGAAGCATTTTACAAATTTAAAAAATTAGCTTCATCTTTTGGTTAAATTTTGTTGTTGTATAGTGCGAAAGACGTTTAAGAGAATGGTGCAGGTCTCATGTTCGAAAAATACACAAGTTAAACATTTTTTCGACGTCTTACTACAACTAAAATATTAGAGATATATATTTTTCTTTTAATGAAATATGCTCCTTAAAGATAGATTTTGCAATAAGGTCAAATACAATTTTTCGAAAATTTGAGTACTTTTCTCATAATTTTGCATGAAACTACCGGCGAGGATGTATGTGCTGTTTTACCTCCACTAGTTTGGTTTGCGATGAGAAAAAAATGCTATTAAGGTATTCTGTTCATTTTTAACTTTGAGAGAAGTAAATAGATGCAAGTTTATGAAAAGTTGGAGTTGCTAAATGTCCAGTACTGAAAATCATTGAGTTGATAAGGAAGGAAATGATAAAGGAATGTTATTAACTTATTAGTAATGGAAAATTGGAAATAGAAGTCTATTTTGGACGACTTGAATATGTTTTTATTAACATAGTTTGAAATTTAAGAAATGAATAATTTGTAAAGAATATGTAGACCATCGTTGGCCTAAAAATAAGCCGAAAATTAATTCTGTGCAAAATCTATTCCCTTTTAACACGGAGAGTTAAACTCCGATCCATCCCGCAACTTTGGGGACGCAACAGAAAGCTGGGATACTAACTAAAACAATTATTTATAACTTCGGTAAGTATTGTATACCTACATAGTAGTTTGAATAAACATAGTTTGAAATTTATGAAATGAATAATTTGTAAAGAATATGTAGACCATCGTTGGCCTAAAAATAAGCCGAAAATTAATTCTGTGCAAAATCTATTCCCTTTTAACACGGAGAGTTAAACTCCGATCCATCCCGCAACTTTGGGGACGCAACAGAAAGCTGGGATACTAACTAAAACAATTATTTATAACTTCGGTAAGTATTGTATACCTACATAGTAGTTTGAATAAACATAGTTTGAAATTTATGAAATGAATAATTTGTAAAGAATATGTAGACCATCGTTGGCCTAAAAATAAGCCGAAAATTAATTCTGTGCAAAATCTATTCCCTTTTAACACGGAGAGTTAAACTCCGATCCATCCCGCAACTTTGGGGACGCAACAGAAAACTGGGAGACTAACTAAAACAATTATTTATAACTTCGGTAAGTATTGTATACCTACATTATATTTTTTCTACTTATTTGTGTCAGAATTAGAAATATGGCAGACGAAATTTTTTCTGGCGTATATTCACTTCAGAGTTAAGTATTATAAATTAAATATTGGAGGTAAATAAACGATTATAGAATTATTTGAAGTGTCAATTCCTCCGTCAATTTCGATTAAATACCAGTTCTTCGCTTAGCAGAAAGTAAATTTCCAGAAGCAAACGTTTCCCAGAACGTTCATACTGCTTTATTTACGTTCGTAACCCCTTCCTGAGAGCTTCGAGGTGCTTGACGCATCTCACCGTAAATTATCCCACAGACGAGCGCGCCCTAATGAATATTTGATTTAGCGGCGGGTCGAAAAAGTTTGTATTCTGGCGACGCGGGAGGGGCGAGGAAGAGGCAAAGCAGGGAGGTTGGGCGGGCGGTGCTAAGTGAAATTGTGGCGACTTGCAGGCTGAGAGAAGTTTGCTTGGGCCGCGGCGTCTCACGGCCCGAAGGCCCGTCGCGCAAGTTTGCCCAACAACACCGCGGTTAATTGTGAGTCGCCGGCCGTCCCGCCGCCTCGCGACCATGTAGGCCGAGGCCTTTACGGTAAAGTTGGCAATGCCCTCCCACTCTCCCGGGGAGCTCTAGAGGCTTCTTGTCTGGGGCGTCCCCTCCGAGCACTTCCCTCGCAATTCCTGCGGCGAAACGCAATTAAAATTGAGCCTCGCATTCCGCCCGGGATGAGGATCACCTGAGGGTAAACGCAAACACCGCCCTTGGGGAACACCGCGCAGCGGAAGAGGCCTTGGGATGAGATGACTGGCGACACGATGGACTCGAACATGGAGATTTTTGTTAATGTGACGAATGAGTTTTTAATGATTTTCAGAGAAATAAACTGATGTGTGACGCCGGGAGATGCAGTTAATTTGAAGAAAATCTTATTACAACTCTCCAGGATTTTTCATGTTTATAATAATAATCTTTCATTTTTACGTTGAAAATTGTAAAAATTATTATTAACGTTGAGGAGGGTATGCACTCCTCAATAGTGTGAGGTTCATCCTCTAAAACCATGCTCCCTTCCTCATACCAAATCTATTTAGAAATCGCATTCACTCGGAATGATTTCTTGACTGTTCCCCATAGAAGATTTTTCTCCTCATATTATTGCTCCACTTTCTCTAAGCGGGAAGCTTACCTTTGCCTTATTTGTGCGAAGTACCTTTCCAAAGTAGATGGATCTCTCTTTTTAATTGTCTTCGTTAACGAGCATCTTCTCAATGATACTACCAGAAGTTACTGTTTCAGCGCCTTGCTTCAACAACTCTGTCGTCTGGCCTTCTCTTGCTGATGTAAGTATGCTTGGCGTCGTGTAGTTGGGCGTGGCATTACGCGCATTCCACATGTCTATTTTTCTCATCCTATGAAGAAATTTGCGTGTCTTTTTCCAATACGTTATTGTCAGGTGAAAGGAAACATTCAAGTGCTTACGTCTGGCTCAAGTTGCTATCTGCATGATGAGCCTAACTTATTATTCCTCGGTTTTGTTTTGCCAGCTGTTTTTCAGAGCTCCATTGTGAGGGTTCTGGCTTCTGTACGGACTCGTCGGCTTCCCAGTTGTCTTCGTCTGGTAATTTTTTTCTTTCCTGTGTTTTAGTGTGTATGACTGTCGACACAACCAGGAGATTCCGAAAGGATTTAGTGGAAGCAAAGAACTCTTAGTTGTCCTTTTCCCTGTACCGCTCTCAAGCCGTCTTCTGAGACAATCACTTGCGAGTGCATCTGTCCATATCTGTGATCTGTACCACATAATGGAGGGAATCGCAAGAATGAGTAGATGAAGTTTACTCGATCTCAGTGTTCTGACATTTTCCATGAGCTTGCATAGTGCCCTGATTACTTATGAACCTTTGTTTGCCGCCCGTCTTCAGTGTTCAACAAAGGTGTGTTTGTTGTCTACATTGAGGCCCAGCTATTTTTCAAACGGCTTTGTCTCTATCTGAGACGAGACTCATGGAATCACCTTGGAAGTGTGCTTTCTGGTCAGGGGAACGAGTTACGTTTTTCTGTAGCGAGACTTCTTTTGTCAGTTTTCTCAAAAATATTAGAGAGGCTTTTCTACACGCGAATGAAATCTTTTCTTGGGAAAAATGAAGCGATTTCAGACAAACAACACGGTTTTAGAAAATCAAAATCTTCGGAATCTGCCAATTTTTTCTTTTCTTAAAGATGTTGCTTCATCAATGGACCAAAATGAAGAACTCATTGGGATATTTTTAGATCTTTCAAAAGCTTTTGATGTTGTTAACCATAACATCTTGCTCTAAAAATTAACTTCATATGAGATTCGTGGTTTTGCCTTAGATTGGATAACCTCGTACCTTACACATTGATATCAAAGTGTAGAAATAACGTACTATCACAAAAGGACTTTATTTACTTATCTTTCGAATTGAACATGGGGTCCCTTAAGGTTTGATCTTAGTTCCTATCCTCTTCCTTTTGTAGTGAAATGATGTGCCCTCATCTATTAAAAATGGAAGAACAATTCTGTTTGCCGCCGACCCGAATGTTCATTGCAAAAAATAAACAATAAATAGTACAATTTCAGAAGTTTCAAATTAATTTTGTTATAACAAATTAATAGTTAACGAAGGAAAAACTGTCTCAATGCAATTTTGGGTTTCAAATCGGCAATTGTATGCTCCATTGAAAATGAACAATATGCAATTAGCTGACGTTAAGGTAACAAAATTTCTAGGTCTCTCAATTTAGTAAAACCTCAAATGGAATGTACATATAACAGAATTAAACACTAAATTAAGCTCATTATGTTATGCATTCAGAATTCTTTCAAATTCTGTCAGCCTTCATGCAGCTCGTTGCGTGTATTTTGCAAATGTACATTCCCGCCTGAGATATGGCATAATATTCTGGGGAAGCTCATCCTTTAGTTCCCAGACATTTAGATTGCAAAACAAAATTATCCGAATTATGAAAAAATGCCATCCACGTGATCCCTGCAAGCCCTTTTTCATTGAGCTTGGAATATTGCCATTGCCTTGCCTATTTATTTAGGAATCTGTAGTATTTGTCAGAACTGACTTACTTAATGGTGGGAACATATTTTCAGTAATACTGGTATTTATAGTTACAACACTCGACGTAGAAATCATGTTCATCAAGTGTCAGTATCAATAGCTCGCTATAAGAAATTCATATTCAATACATGCCCGTTACTTTACAACGCATTTTCAGATGAAATGAAACAATTAAAATCGGTACACAACAGTTTTCTGCTGCATAAATGTTTCTATACAATTAAAGACTATACTGATCGTCAAAAAGAAAAATAATGTTTCCTTTAACAAACCAAGGATGTAGTATAATGAATCAGTTTACATTTGTATTGTATAACTTTTGAAAAATACTTACTATGCCTGTAATAAGTCATGTACTTCAGCTTCTGGGTCAATGGCCCCTACCTCTGTTTTTGACTAAATAAATATCTAATATATAACAACTGGCAATTGCTGCAGTGGCAGAAAGGAGAACTTGAAATACGAGGGGCTTTATCAAATACGCCGAGATGTCTTGGAGTGATCATACTTTCAATTCTACATGCTATATCTAAACTAGGACAATAATGGCTTGAGATTAGAAGTAAATGTGATCCTACTTACAACTTAAAATTATTTTGACAATTTTGGATACTGATTTAATTACAGTTATGTCAGTGCGATTATTCATGGAACTTATAGAATTTCAGAACCATTATTTCTCAAAGAACCAATTTCATATTCATGAAATAAATCACCCACGTCGAGACATTTCTGCTTATCGTTTGGCAGCCAATCCATTTCAGAAATCTGACAGCGAACACTGTTTCACATTGAGGGAAGATTTTGAGTTTATCGAGTTTTACCCTGTGAATATCAATTTCATGTATTATTCGCCTGACAACCTGTAATATTGATGATAGGAAGAGAACCGACGTTGTCAGGAGAGTATGAAGTCACTGCCTCGAAACGTAGAGATCGCGCGCAGTGTCTGTGCACACAACTGACGTCACAGAGAAAGAACCATCTATACTGAATGACAACTCAAAAACTCCCTTCTCAGCTTTACAAAAGTACCCTCGACACAAATACATACATTTACAATTCGTGTAAAAAAGCACACAAGAAAACCAGTGAATAAAATTTATGTCTCAGATGCAACAGTATTCTGGACGATTACAATCTCAGTATTCTGGGCGATTGCAATTGCATCTCTTGTTCGCATCTCTTGTTCCAAACAACAACTGAACAACGATTGTGTGTGTAGATGGCTCTATTGCGGATGTGCTGTGCCTGCCTTTTCGCGTGTACCGCTCGCACTGAAACGGTAGTTCGAGTGCACAGATGCGAGTCGTACGAATTCTAACTCTTCTCCGTTACAATGGAAACTCCAACTTTTGCTTTAATTTCTTACTGGGGCATTACTACCATGAACATTTCATTTATCAATAAAAAAATCCTTCCGAAATATTGTTGTTGATAATGTCTTTATACACTAACAGGTCATTACCATAAGTCGATAAGTTTTGACCGTAGAGAATCAACTTGTAAAATAAACAGTTTAAAAATGAAAGTGAACTGTTTATGTTGTTGCGAAATATTTACTTTCTCGTATACGACTTACGTATATACGGACTAATATACATCGCCTAGAGAAAGTTATGAAATGGTACAAAAACTCGAATTCAAGATTGTCGGTTCATCCGCCGGTGTGTCGGTCAACTGTGTAACTAACGCCTAAACTATTCGTTGGTATTGTGCAACAAATGAGTATTCCCCTGTCGATCTGCACTGGCCTGAAGAGCTGCAATTTTGAAAATCACTCTTGAAATTTTGTAGTAAATTCCGTAGTTGAAAGCCGTACAGTTACTATTTTTTTATAACTGTATTTCAATTTTTTAAAATACAGTGTGATCAAAATATTACGATACTTATTTTAAAGATTCAATTAGTTCAATTTTCTCTGAATTTTCGAAAATTGGAAAAGTTCGAAATTTGTTTGAATCCTTTCGTGAATCCTCCGTTATTGAAGATAATGTTTTTTCTTAAATTTAAATTAGTTTTATTTAAATTTTACTCTTAGGGAATTTGTAAAATTTGTAAAAATATGTAAGAAAACTAACAAAATGTAAGCGCATCTGAGAATAATGTGTGTCAAATCCGAAAATATACTCACGCTAAAGAGTTAAAGAGATTAAGTAGTACGAAAAATCGTTGCCTTTTAGGCACCAGTAGTTTCTCTTTGCTATAATATATCTTTATCATTTTAAGTTTTATATTACATGTTGACAAAACGTTTAGAATGTTGTGTATTATACTTTTTAAATTATGTTTTACTTCTCATTTATAACCGATTATAGATTCTTTTAAAAAAAATAGAGCAGTATTCTTATCTGACTCTCTGTTCAAACAAATGTAGCTTTAAAACAAGGAAACCCACTTTTTGTAAACATGGATTTGAGTATATTCTATTCTAAATGGAAACCTCATCAGTAACTAAATTAGAACGTTACTTATCTTGCAAAAAATCACAAAAGTGCTGTGCCCATCAAGTCAAAAGCTCTACTGGCGTTTAGGAATTTGAGATCGTCTTATAGCCACCATTTTCTGACTGTTTTGACTGGAGGCGAGTCAATTATAACTAGTTTTCAGCAAACGGACATTTGTAAACTTACCCATGTGTAAACGTGCTCCAGTTTAGCGTTTTCATATAATATACTACTGAGAATTATAGTCAATGTACCATCTATAAATCTCGGGCTTATGATACACGATATCAAAAGTACGGTCATGTAAGTACTCGATTCACAAGAAAGTGCAAATAACGAGAAATACAAAGTACTAACCACATGGTATGTGACGAAATCGGAGATGGCAGAAAGGAAACTGGAACAGGCTGAAAGAGGAAGAGCAAGGGACAGAAGAAGGAAAGAAGATATTTAATATTCTCACAATTGAAGAGAGAAAATGCATGCAAGCATTGTCTTTACTTGCTTGTAATATTGAAACAATTATTTAATTGAGACATTAAAACAAGTCAATATGATTCTATATTTGAAAATATTTTCGTAGTTTGCAAAAACGTTTCTGAAATTATTCTCTGATAAAGTGATTTAAAAAACTGAAATCCTTGTAGCAAATATATGCGGGATATTCTTAATTTAAACTGGTTATTTTTATTCCTCTTCAGTAACCCTTATCCAACCCAAATTTTTAGGCAAAGCACCGAGTCCAATTCAATAGCATAGAGCCACGGTTGCTCCTTATCGCGGGTTGTTACCATAATGGTCATGAATCCGCATTTCACGAGCGGAGAGCAAGCACACCCTGCGCGTCCTATCTTATCTCATTCGCTGTAAAATCGGAGGTAAGCGACGCGGTGGATGCAATGGCGGTGCGAGCGGAAAGGTTAAACGGGAAGACGCGAGGAATACGGGACGAAGCCGGTAGAGGGAGCTCAGGAAACGAATTCACGTTTACGTCCCCGCAGGTGGGACAATTTCAAGCTTAGACTCGCTTAATAAAAGAGGTACGCGGCGATAATTGGAGGTATCTGCAGATATCCAATCCCTCTATTATCCTTTATAGTGCTCTCCGTCAAGGTATTGACTGCGAAAACACGGAGAACATTAATTTGAATAACTATGTTACTAACTGGAGTCTAGAAAGCGTCCATAGGTAGTGAAACTATATGGTACGGTGGGTATGGACTGCGGTTTTGGATGTCGGGTCCAAAGTGCTGGATTGAATGGGTGGTAAAGCAGAATGAGGCAATGGCAGAAAGGAAATGATGTAATTAAGAAGGCTGGAATGAGGAGAAGGAAGAGAATAGTACAACGGGATTGAAATCTGAAGAAAGAGAGATTCCTCTGAGATGACTAGCGATGTTTGGAATGTTCATGTAATGGCTAAAATTCGAATTTGGCTACTTCTGAAATTAATATTTACAATATCCTTTACAGTATTCTTAATATTTACAATATCCAAACTAGGTACATAAAGTCCGAAGTAGACACACTTTCGAAGTATATTTGCACAATAGCCAACACGAAGTGGTTAGAGCTGTAAAGTATGTTACGAAGAAGAATAGCAGATATTCGAGAAACATGAATAAGTCTACTGATTGGAAGTTTCTAAACGGGTGAAGTTTTGGATTCAACTGCATCAGTCATAATTTTATACGCGAAATCACCTAAAAAACCTCAACATGTAATTCATTTAACAGTTCGTTGCGCATTTTAAAGAAGGGGCGACGAGAATTCTGCCTTCACAATTTACAGGAAAAAAATATAATATAAAAAGGCATAAATTTCAAGGCAGGTTTTGCCAAAGTACTCTTCCCGGATATACAAAACCCCTCACACGCGAAATATCAGCTTATTTTAGCCAGCCGACTTGGCTTCGAATTGTCGAATAATGTCTGAAATGACCAGTTCATTGTCATTATTACAGATTTCAACAAACCGTGAGGTTAATATGTGAATTAATCGGCTTATGGGCGACTTAGCCAACTTCAGCTTGTGTAGTGACGTACACAATTCCATCTCTGCTGACTAACTCTCTAATTCCATCTCTCCTGACAAAACCTTCTTAACCTGCATCACCACTACATGTCTGAAATTTTGAGAGCACAGCAATGTGTTCTGGGGTTGGGTCAAGTAAGTAGGAATGGTATGAAGCAGAACTGAAAGCATTGATGACACACCAGTGTGGACGGGGGCAGTGCGTGTCTTTGATATGCGGGAACCATCGTCGGAAAGTAGAACGTGAAGGACCACAGCGTGAATAGGGACGTAACGAAGTAGAGGAGAAGGGAAGACTGCTTGTGAGCGAGAGTAGACGTATGTGAATATGTGACGAAGAAGAGAAAGTGATTAGAGCAAATGGCGAGAAGCAATGAGAGAAGAAGAGGTGGAGGAAATCTGGGGAGAGGGTGATTCGGAACAGGAGAGGGCGAGTGGGTGATGCGCAGTGGTATGATCTGGGAATGAGCATTTGGAGGCGGAGCGGCGCTGAGCGGAGCGGGACGGGAAGAGTTGGGGAGGGATGGAGCGAGGCGGGGAGAGGCGGCGCTGAATCCATACGGGGTGGGGAAGGTCGGCAAAGGGCGGGGAGTCGGATGGGCGAGTGGGATGGGCGAGTGGGATGGGCGAGTGGGATGGGCGAGTGGGATGGGCGAGTGGGATGGGCGAGTGGGATGGGCGAGTGGGATGGGCGAGTGGGATGGGCGAGGGGGCTGGTGCGAGGGGGCTGGTGCGAGGTGGATAATGTTGGTGGAGATGGACCGAGTTTGGGGATGAGAGGTGGGGGAGGTCAGGCGAGGCGAAGCGGCTGAGAGGGAACTGAGGATATCGGAAAGCGATGCGAAATGGGAAGGGTAGGGGGCGGGGACGGGGCACGAGCTCCAGAAATCAATTCGGCTCCCGGCAGCCCGATGGCTTCATATGCAAAGCACGGTTCGCTGTGTTCTCTTAAAGGCCCCCTTCCCTTTTAAAACCAAGCTCTGAAAGAGCAGTCTCCCGAATGGTGCCTGGGAGTTGACTTCGTCCTTTTACTGTTGTTACATGAGCAATCGTTGAATGTGTGCATGTACGTCTCTTCTGCTAGCAAGAATCTCTCTCTCGCGAAGTTCTTTGAAAACATTGATGCTGAAATAAATACACATAGCTTATTTCAAAATTCATATTTTCTGAGCTCCTGTTGAAAATGGTTTTACGAGAAAATATAGTAATTGAATGGACAAAATACATACATTTCATTGATGACGGAAAAAATTGACGTTTTGATAATTCCAGAAGAACGACGGGAAATTGGATGACCTGCGAAGGAATGAACTGTTTTCTCGCAGTTTCATTGAATAAACTTGTTAGTATCGAAGAAATATCTAGAAAATATAGTAATGCTTTTGCCCAAGCGTGGCTTCTCATTAGAGTCTCTAAGGCGGTCTCATAAGAGTCTCTCTCTTCTATTGAAATCGTCTCCCAAAAGAAATGTTAAAGTATACATCTATTAATAAACGTTTTATTAATAATGGATTTCTGAGTGATATTATATAACCATCATATCATTTTTTCATTGTCAGTTCGTTAACGGTCTTCCGTAACGCATTTGAAGCTGTTGACAGGGAATACCAAAGCGTTAGGCTCCCACTTCATTGCGCCATAAGGCCTGTATAAAACGAGGAGGCGTGACGTCATGCATTCACTGCACACGCTTACCGGCGGACGAAGGCCTCAACGAGGCAGCCTTCAAGGGTGGGGCCTAGGGTCTGAAGAACTTAAGCTAGTATCGTAAGTACGAAGTCTACAAGACTGTAGTCTGCGTGATCGTAAGAGTTTATGTTTAGAAATGCAATGCAATGCAATGTAATACTTTGCATCCTTCTTCATTTAGAAAACCACGAGCCGCGAATGCTTTTGCCGCTGATGCTGACATAAATAACAATGCGATTCTTTGATAAAAATTGTACGAGTACAATGTTGGTTATAAATCAGATATAAAATCGACCATGAAAATATTTTTCGTATAGGATACATTTTATCTTCATGATAGAATAATTTGAAGAATAGCTTTTTGAGTTGATCTGTTTGCGTGTATTAAAAACTAGTGTATTAATATAATTAAAATACACTGTGTATTACTAAGTATAGGAATGTTCTGTGTAAAGCATTTGTGTGTACAGACTCTTCCATGAAATTTTTTAGTCTGTTTAGCCATTTTATACCGCATGATTCGGAATAAATGTTATAAATTTCTACGGAATGTAGAGGGGTTCCAGATAATTACTTTTGTCAATGGACGTATGATAAGAAACATTTAACGAAGTGCCACATGATACAGTTTCTCATGTTCGTTAAGCAAGAGGAGTTATGGCAGGTTCATGCGATCTCTTTTTACTGCGACAGAATTTCACCTGCCAAACAATAATGCATGAGGGGGTTGCCTATCAATGAGGGACATATTAAACATGCGTAACTTCGTTATATGAAATTTCCTTTCATGTATTTATTGGAAAAAAGTGACCAGCTTCGAATCCTGCACTACCCTAGACGTATGTAACATTTATTTTGAGTGAATGCGTATATATTTTGTAAGTCCTTTCATATTGCACATCTTTCTGAATGGAGCTATTTTGATACAAACAGGTGTATTTCAAGTTTCTTGAAAGCGTTTTATGTTCGTCTAAACCAGTTATTTTTGGAGTCTTCCCCGTAACCGGAGCACAGTCACACGCATTGTCGAACTACGGTTGTAGGCTACAAAGTTCCCAGCGGGCGTTTTCTGCCCAAACAAAAGGCGGGGGACAAAAGTGCGTCGGAAAGGCGTTGGACGTCGGCGCCGGCGACGACGCGAGCGCAAATGCACGCTGCCCCCCGCCGCCGCCCCCGCCGCCGCTGCCGCCGTCGCGGCGCGCGCAAATATTTGCCGTGAAGCGGATGTGGCGGTGTTTGAGTGAGATCAAATCTGCACCTGCCGCACACGATGGCTCGCTTCCTCCGGGACAGCTTTGCAGCACTCCCTTTCCTCAATAGGCTCTCTGTGTGCGACTTACCTTCTTTCGTGCTCCTCTCGCACCTCTTTCTTCGCGTGCCGCCCTCGCCGACTCGCATCTCCTCCCCTACTCATCACATCTCCCGTCTTCTCCTCTCTTCATCCACTTTCTTCCTAATCCCATCCCTCTCCTCCAGATACTCCTTCCCTTCCCCTCCAATATATCTTTTCGTGAGACCGGTCGGGAGCTTAGAGCTTGTCCCGACTGGGGCGGTGCCCCGCTGGTGGGAGAGTCCTGGTTAGGGGAAACCCCACTAGCCGACGGTAGGTCGGCGCCGGATCTCGCCATCCAGTGGGGGAAGATCACCGCCATCTCCCGAGAAAAAAAACATGCCCTACCCTAACGGGACTAATGACCAAAGCAGTTGACGCGCCCGGAAACACGAAAAAATCAATCAATCAATCAAATCCAATATATTTCAAACCCCATCCCCTCGTTCTCTCCTCCTACACTATCATCCTCATTATTCCCTCGTGTCTCTTCCAACATCACTTCTTTATCGCCCTCCTCCTCTCCTTCCATTATCTCGTCCTGTCCTCCTTTCTCTCTTCCATTCTCGCTGTCTTTTCCTTCTCTCTTTCCACATCCCTTTCTCTTCTTTTCCCCTCCATTATTTCTCGCCTACTCTTTCTCTATTCACCTCCTGCTAATTCCTCTCTCCCTCTTTCCTCCTCTCATTGTATGTCCCCCCTTTCTTATTCCTGCGGCTTTCGCTACACTTTTCTGCCCCCCCACTCCCTTCCTTACGTCTTCACTCAATTCACATTTCCCCAGATCGTCAGCCTCTCAAAACGCACCTTTTAAAGGTAAATATGCACGCGATGTGGAGATTGGAGCGATTCCTGCAAGGAAAGGGAAATGAACAGTAGCCTTGTTCGAAAAATGTTTTTCCTTAGAGGTATTGATTTTGACATTTACGGTAAATACTGTATACTCCAGTTATTTTTACTTCTTGGGAATATTATGTTGTTTTTCTCACATTTTCTGAATTACAAAGAAATTTCTAAGATAATGTTTTTTTATCTCTTAAATATTTCTTAGACTATTTCTCTCAGGAGCAAAGACAAGGAAAAGTACATTTAATCTAATAAACTAAATGCGAGGATGCTAAACTAAAAGCGACGTAAGAACGAGTCTAAGCCAAAAATAAAAATTAACACAATTATCCATCTGTATAATTTATGATACGAGCAGCTGCATTTACTTCATGAGTTAGTATAATTGTGAATGCCTATATTGCGTTGATATGTGAAAGCTAACCAATTCTACGAGAGTTAACTGTACACTCAACATTTTGGTGAAACCTCGGATGCAGAAACTGGTCAGAAAATAAGTAGTTCAATGCATCAAACTTGTAGCTGAAAAAAACAACCAGAAAAGCGTGTAGAAAGTGAAGTTCTATTGCAAAATATATTATGAACTATCGTCACACACGTCAAATAAGAGATGGCAACAAGTCCAATTACTGAGCTAATGGTAAATTATTCATTTCATTAGTTAATGTTGTGTTTTGTGTTGTTAAAATGTTGAAATTGAAATGTTGTCTGTTATTTTTATATATCTTGGTGGTTATTAATGGTTATTTTATAATGTAAACGAAACAATCTGAATTAATTTTCTGTTACGATTTGCCTGAAGTATACGATTCTCCAAGCCTTTCTATTTTGAAACGATTTCTTTCAATTTTGAAATTAATTTACAAGAATCGCATGCAGCATTTTCAGAATCTTTTCAAATATGATAATTTTCCTTTAATTGTTTTGTAGGGAAAGAGAGATTTGTTCTTATACAGATGCTGTAAGCCCGATTTTCACTGATATCTCTGAATTTTCGAAACCTGCAAACATTTGAAATATTTTAGACCCTTTGATACAACTGCATTAGTGAAGATTGAGATATTTTCTTTAAATTATATTTGTTCTCCACAGTTAGTTTATGAATTAGTTTTATGTTCTTTTTGAAAATATTTGATATTGCATATATTATAAATTTCGAGTCATATAAGAGCAATATTAAAAACAAGTTTTCTCACAAAAGTGTTCCAAGTTTTCAAATCTTTTTGCATGGATAGTGTTAAATACCCTAAATATCATGACAAAACGCCATTTTAATGTATTCTTTGTTTAAATTACAGATTTTTTTGAAATATCTCTTACGTTGTGAATTTTAATTTAAGGGTGATTTGTTTTATACATTATTGCCTATGTAAATATAGTTACTTCAAATGACATCTCATAAAGTTTCTCGAAAAATAAAAAGTTTTCTGTGAAAAATATCACAAAATGGTATATTTTCATGAACGCAAAAACTCTCAATATTTTCTTAAAATCTCTTCAAATATTTCAAGGAACATTGGCATGTATGATCAAGATTTACTTTTCTATGATATTCGGGAAGTCATGATTTAGTTTAATTAGGGCTTGGAAAAATTGAGATATCTAAAGCAATGAATTTTGCGCATCGCAGCGCCCATGGCAGGCGCACTTTCAGGTGGCAGTTGGAACAATTCTGAAAAACTAGCCCAAACTAAATAAATAAGGAAACTCATTTTATAACGAATTTTTATTTCACATATTTTCTATTTTTTCTTACATATTTTACAAAAAATAAGTACATATATGTACATATTTTGCTTTTTTTACAATAAATTCCGTTCCTTACTCATTAGTACTAGAAAATCTGTACCACTCTGTAACACCAATGGTTACCTTCTCCTATATGTAAGTACATACGTAGTAATAGATAATCCGTCTGTCCGCCTGTCCGTCTATCCGCCTGTCCGTCTGTCCACCTGTCCGTCTGTCTGCCTATCCGTATGGTGTATGTGAACAACCCATAGAGCCTGAACTATTCGTACGATTTTTTCCAAACTACATAAACCCCTATCGATCTGGCCTGACTCAAAGATTTGAGATTTTGAAAAACATTCATTAATTTTTGGGGGTACTTTACATGAAGCATCTTGGGACATTTTCAAAATATTCTCAAAAATGGCTCCTAATTTTTTCGTTTAGCTTTTGGTAGGGGTAGTGCTAAATGTACACTAAGACATAAATGTTTTATTGCTGTATTCATTTGTTTTTTCAAAAATTGCAAAACTGTATTTTTTGGGGTCATCCTCTCATTTCATTTGTCATTAGTGGCGCCTTGTTCACATTATTACATTAAACACTACACGTTATTTAAATAATACCTTATAAAGTTTTTCGAAAAATAAACATTTTTCTGTGAAAACTAGCTGTAAACATTTTCACAAACTCCCAAACGCATTTTTTTAAAAAACCGTTCTACATTTTTCTTCTAACTTTTCGTATGAATAGGGACAATTACACTTCATTATGATTACATTGAAGATGACAAATTTAGTTTTGCTGTATCTTTTTTTCCCTCAAAAAATACACTAATGTAATTTTTTTAAATATGTCACGCCGTTAATATACACATTTCCAACGATTTGTATACATTATTACATTTGTGAGTGGAAGTGCTTTAAATTACTTTAAATGCCGTATTTGGAAAACTCGAAAGTTTGCTGTGAAACAGATTTTCCATTATCTCATTTACAGAAACGCTTCCACGGCAATTTCTTAAAACCGGCTCCAAATTCATTAATGAAAATTGCCATATAGAACGAACTTTTGATCTTTTTCAATATTCTTAAAGTAAAGTTTCGAATTAACTATTAGGAAACCGAAAACATTAGAATAGTTCAAAAAGTATTAAGGTCGGGAATAGATGGCTGCTGGTGAGAGGATGGGGCAAGACCGTAAATCAAACTCTTACAAAGGAAATTAGAAAACTCTGCTACGAGAAAGTCTGTGCCATTCTGCAGCACCACTAGTTCATTATTTTTTAATTACGTATGTTGTTTTTGTACAAAAATGTAATAAAGAACCATTACCTCGATAGAAATATTTTATATGGAAATGCTTATTATTTTTCGTCTTTTTTTAAATATTTCGATAATAAAGGTTATTAAAATGAGTATATTCAGGGTATTTTATGGAATTGTCAAGCGTAAAACTTGTAATAAAAAATCCTGATGAAGATATGCGTTAAAACTACTTGGATAACTCCAAGATTCCTCTTTTACGGTCTTTCTCTTTTATAAATTTCGAAAATTTTTTTTATTCAATTGCTTTTCTTCTAGTATTCATTGGAATGTTAAATTATACGTACCGGTGTTCTTTATTTCGTGTTTCTGGAGGCGTTAACTGATAGGGACTTTGGTATCGTGCGTACAGAGCATGTGTTTATAAGAGGATGTGGTGGTATTTCCCCCCTCCCTCGCTGAATGCTGAGATTATGCGCGAACATACACGTCGACTTGTGTTTTGTTGCTTTTTTGTCCTTCTGGGTACCTCCCACAAACTTGGGGACGCCTCAACGGGGACGAGGTATAAGCTACCGACTGCTCTCCAGACATTTGTAATAATGTAGCGCTTCTTAGTGGAAGTATGTGTAGGTAAGAGGTGGGGATAAGACAAGGAAAAGGAAGGCAAGAAGCCCATTTGTTGGGGTTCTGCTTCAGCATTCGCCTGGTATTGATCGTAGAAATCACGGAAAGCTACCGATTCAACCGCAAGAATTCTTTTCCAGACAGCGTCTGAACTCGTCCTAGCTATTGAGGTAGTATCGAAAATCCTGCTACCATGGGGACTACTATTCCAGACTTTCCAGAAACCATTCAAAATAAGGACATTTGATTTTGTAGCATGAAATAAAAAAAAATATTCCTAACATGTTCGGAAAGTCATTCTGACAGTATTTTTTGGCAACTCCGCAGTGGCGTCGGCTCGTCCGGAAACATTTCACTCAGTGAATAATATCACAAATAACCATAAATTAATCAAAGAGCCAAATTGTTATCAATTTGAAAGTTTAAAGCGCTGTTAAGGTAGCGATTTTGTTATTTTAAATGTGTTCAGTTGAGGATGTAAGGCACCATATCTTCAGCGACATTTGAATTTAGTTTAAAGACACCGTGACTGCGTTGGTTGCTGATCCAGCGATCTGACGTCATCGATCACAAGGGCGCGCAACGCCCCACTTATCCGCGGTTAACCCTCTCGCCGCAAGGTTGCGCCGCGAGCGCCGTCGGCCCGGCCGCCATCTTAAGCGGCTTCGCGCCGCCGCCGCCGCCGAAGGGAGTGCACTCCGCCGAAACGCCCTTAAGGAGATTACGCGGCGCGGACCTCGGCGCCCGCCCCAAAACAGGGCCGCCAACTTCCCCGTTTCCACTCCCAATCTCGTTATTTCACAGCGCTTGAATTTGCTGGCTTCGAAAATACGCGTCGAATGGCGTAAATCGCATATTAAACTTACCCAGTGCACACGTTGGGGAAACTTAACCCCTCAAGCGTGACTATCCGTTCTAACAGGATTCCCCTCTGTGTGACTTTTTCGCCGTGCGCAGATATTTTTCTCTTATTAGCTCATCAAAGTTACATTGTTACTGTACATACACCCGCATAAATATTGTTCTGTTGTACAATAAAATATGCATTTTTAATTGGAAAAACAGTTCAAAATATTACACTGATAGGCACTTTTCAGGAACAAACATTTTCAAATATTTTTTTTTATTTTAAAAATTTCCCTTCACTCACATGCCGTATCAGTTTTATATTCCTTACCCACTTATTATCGCACCTTACCCACGCATTATCAATAAAATATCATTAACTTTTCTCCATGTAACTGTAGCACATAAATTTCGTTATTTTGAGAGTACCAAATTATTCAATACGCAATGCAACAGAACAGCAACGTCAACACTTTACGTGTATCTCTTCAAGTAAAAACTCACAAAATCACACTTACAAAAGGAGACACAAAATTACATAATTTAAATGGTGAGAATGCGTCCCGTCTAAAGGAGTAATCCTCAATTACTTACACCTGTACGAAAGTAGTATCTGAAAACTGTGAATGAGATGTTTTGTCGCGTTCATAAGTAGTGTTTTTAATACGAAATATGTTCTCACACACACGTGAAGAGAAACATACTAAATTCAATTATATCGTTCTTTTATTAATTAATAAAATATTGTCAATTAGTTATACATCCACACATTCAGCACTTTTTAAAGCATTGTTTTAAAATAGAAAATAGCTCTGCATTGAAACCCAACATCCAACGACCAGACTTTGAACAACGCGTTACATCATTCGGATTGAGTCTGACTACCTACGTGGCCCAAGATATCTAAAACATTGGAACTTTCTTAACAAGAAGTTCGTCAAGTAATGAATGACGAAACTTTGTTATAGGCGCTCTTCGATCCCTGACAGTTGGCAGCAGTGGAAGCCTTGCTTCGCCCCAGCGACTCAGCAGTGAGCGGCAGTCGCGGATAAGAAGTCTTGCATCACCCTGTCGTTCGTGTTTCTGATCTCGTAACCCGGCTCGCAGATCCCATGTTCACAGATCTTTCGCTAATGGATTGGCGCGAAAGAAAGTGAGGATAGGGTGGGCGCAGCGGAGTATGGTTGGAGGTCGTGGGTAGGGACGCAGAAGTGCAAACAGGAAGTATTATTTCTTCACGAAGGACATCATGGATAAGAGCCCAAAATTTATTGATTATTTATCCTTGAAAATAGATTTTATTCCATGGGAGCGGTTTTTCTTTTTTTAATTAATTCAAAATTCAAGTAGTAAATGACTTAGTGTAGGGATCACAGAATTTTGAAAACGTGTACAGAATTCACTTCTCCCCATAGCACGTCATATACAGTTTTAACTGTTTTTGACATAAAATGAATAAATAAATAAATAAATAAACGGTGAAGCAAAGGGAACGCGTGATAAGTTGATTATTCTCGCGCGAGAAGAGCACAGCATGAGCGGTTAAATGGGCGACCAAAAAATACATTGCGGTAGGTGGATGTAGGTGAGAGTCAACATGAAAGGACAGATAGAGAGAGGGAGTCAGAGAGAGAGAGAGAGAGAGAGAGAGAGAGAGGGAGAGGCAGAGAGATACAGGGTCAGCGAGAGAGAGAAAGAGAGACACAGGGAGAGGAAAGAATGGACGTTGGTTGAGGTCCAGCAAGATGACAAAATGTAGATAGGAGACTAAAAAAGGAGTCGCTAAATGAAGGCTAAAAATTCGACCCCTGAGAGAAGGAAAACCTAAGCGGGATTACGGACGCTGGGGGTGAAAGTAAATGGATTGAAGTACTTTAGACGCGAGATGCAGGAGTGGAATGGTATGTTAGAATAGTTCGGAGAGGAATGCTGCTTCATTAGATCCTTTAGCTCGATTTTAGCAGTTCATCTTAACGGTTTGCTGTCTTATGTGTAGGTGAATAATTGTGGAAAAATATGGTATAATGTTTATTTAAACGGGCTGAGATGGTTCAGGGTAACAACTTTTGTCTTTACAGTATCTCTGACCGGTAAGTCCTAGTATTTGAGTTCCAACGCTAACAGATTTTCTACACATTAGTCACAAACATATATGGTCAAATTCAACCGCGGAGAGAAATCTAGTTCTCAGCAGTACCATAACGAACGATCTTCGTGCCTCAGCCTTGTCCTCTTCTCCCTCACACACCCATACTCACATGCTCTGAACTACTCTAAATGTGAGAAACCGTTGGGGAGCTTAGAGTTTGATCCGGCGGTTCCTCGCTCGCAGAGATTACTGGAGGATAACACGTGCAGGTCTGATCTCACGTAGGGTGGAACGCCTTTTGCGATCTAACATTCATTACACTTCCGAGACGAATGGTTCTTGGAGTTGATGGAGTATGTATGCAAAGCGTAGCGTGGCGTGGCGAGACGTGGTGGGATGAGGCAAGATGCAACACCGTGTGGCGAGACGTCGTGAGGGCGTGTCCTGATGTGGTGGAGCTTGGTGAGGTGGGACAGAGCGTGGCCGTGGATTAATGGGGCGTGACGTGACGTGACGTGGCGTGGTGGTGCGTTGCGGAGCTTGACAAAGCGTAGAATGGCGAAACGTAGTGGGGCGTGACATGACGTAGCATTGTGTGGCGAGTCGTGGCGAGGCGTGGCTTGGCGTGACGGGACTTGGCGAGGCGGGACGGAGCGTCTCGTGGCGTAAAGGAGCTTGACCTGGTGTGGCGCGGCTTGGCGAGATGGGACGGAGTCGTGCGTGGCGTTGTGCGGCGCGACGTGACGTGACGTGACGTGGCGTGATGTGACGTGGCGTGACGTATTGTAGTGGGGCATGGTGGGACGTGGCGTAGCGGGGTGTAACATGGCGAGGCGTGGCGTGGTGTAGTAAGGTATGATGGAACGTGGCATGTCATGGCGTGGCGTGATGCGGCGGAGCTTGGCGAGGCGGATCGGAGCGTGGCGTAGTGGGGCGTGGCGTAGTGGGGCGTGGCGTGGCATGGCGTAGCGAGGCGTGGTGGGACGTGACATGGCGTGCCGTAGCATAGCGGGACGTGGCATGGTGTGGCGTGGCGAGGCGATGCGGACGTGGTGTGAGCGTATCTCGAGCGTGCGCGAGGATTGCGGGGCTGGGGGAGCGTGCGGGGAGGCATGCCGGCCGCGCTGTGCTGCGAAGGATCCTTAGGAGGAGATGCTTCCTTTGAGCAGCGCAGCGCGTCGTGTGCACAAAGGGAGGACGACGCTCGCCGCGCAGCAGCGCTCCTCGCGGAAATCGCAGGAACCCACGCAGCGAGGGAGGGAGGGAGAGGGTGGCGGCAGAGGCAGACAATTTAGTCGTGCAGATATCGGTTTCTCGTGCTTGCCTGGCAATATGATTACACGCGTTTTAGCTTTGTGGGAGGATAAAAGGAGTTGCAGAGACTCGAGAGTATAATTCCTACGCTCATTTATATCCATTTACCGGTTTGCTGTCTGGGGATGCAATTTTATTGTTGAAGATTAATCGCGATGCCTGAAATTCAGGGCGAAAGTGGAGGAAAGAAACTCAACAGCGCATATAAATTGCAATAAAATCCCTTTGTGGTGTTTAATATCGGTAAAGGTTTTCGAGGAATACTTCTAATGCCATTCACATTTTTAGAACGTTTGACTGAGAGTTCATAGACTGGGGCAATTAGAGAACATTTTAGCAGGATGGAAACGTCTGCTTTGACTTTTCGGAAAAGAACTATACAGTTTTCGTTTCATTTAATATTTCAACCATATGTTCAAACGTTTTCCCAATTGATTGCAATCTTTTCGGCAAGAGGAAGCCTTCTAGGAGAGTAAGTGAGGTATTAAAGATGTTTGCACTAGAAATACAAATTAGTGACTTCAGAATTAATGAAAGTTAGTTCATATCAGATTCATACAAAATGTTAATGTGAATTTACTTTCTGAGAAATTTTTCCTGGGGAAGACAGGTAAATGTGGATTATAAGAGCACAAGGAAATTAATAATTTTTACAATAATTCAAAAATGTTTAATGACACAGAAGTTCACGAACAATTGTCCTAAGATCGAAGAGGTTGATGTCTTGTATTTCTTCTCTAGTTCATTATTAGGGAATTCCATTGCCATAAAAGGTTATTAAATTATAGAACTTGTATTTGTCTGTGACGGCAGTTTGAAGACCATTTTGTCTGTCTAAGGAGGCAGACCTTTCAGACCACTATCTTACAAATATCGTACATATTTCTATAACGTTAAATTTACACTAACGCGCAGTTCTAATGAGAAATAGTATGTACAAAAAAACCCAACTGTCACTGCTTCTCAGCTTTCTGTAACAAAGATGCAATATAAATGAAATGTTAAAATCGGAAGACACAAAGTATGAGAAAATATTGAAAAGAAAGAAATAAAAGAGGTAAAGAAAGGAAGAAATAATGAACACGCTCATACAATCAGTAAACAAAAGGATAGAAGGGAAAATATATTATCTTGGTAAACCCAGTTGGTTTCAATGATCCAAGTTCGATCAAACATTATATACATATTGTACATAATAATTATGACACAAGGTCTGCATATGGCAAACAAGCTTTGTCTCGGAGAGCGTAATTTCGATAAAGATTCGTATGAAAGAAAAAGGCTGCGAGGAAGGAGTTCGAGGAAATTATGATTGGTATATTTCTAACTAACAGCCAACTGAAAACGAGCTAATGATAAAGAAGTCGATAATGTTGATGATAGGGTTAATTGTTCAGGAGGTTCGCTTTTTTCCAAATTTGGGGGAAAATACGTATCTGCTCTCTCACAAGACTGTTTGTTATCTGAACTAGAGATATCTATGCGGTGAAGCCCCTCTCTCCCCCGGAGGTAATGCATAAGACCTTTCTAAAACGTTGATATTGCGTTATTAATGCTAAAAAATAATATACAGCAAAACAATTCATAATGCAGATTGCTTCAAGATTTCTGCAGAGTTCGAATGTAAAGAATGTCAGTATCTCCAGGCGCTGTGTCTTGTAAGATTGTGATTCTTGAACGTGTTTGATCTGCTGCCGTGTAGATGTCGTCGTTGTGAGGAACAAGAAAACATTTTTATATTGTTGTTACATATAAATTTTCACTGGAAGCAGTAAAACTGATAAGAGAAATGCCAATTCAGAAAATTATACAAACAGAAAAGCTATTAAAGTTCAGAAATGTAGTCAATAGCAATAAAAAGAAAATTACCAATTCAAATGTTGTGTGATGTGAATACGGCTGGACGCTGGTAGTGTTCAAAAACTGCAATGAGTGGGAACTAATGTTCAAGTCCTACAGCTGATATGAATTTTAGGTCTACCTGAAAAATAAAAATTTAGAACTTTGTGTCTATTTTGTATTACCTTGTACACTTTATGCTTTTGGAGATCAAATATTTTTAAAAATGAAATCTCTATTTGTTTGTAAATAATTGGCCAAAACGCAGATTGTTACTACAGATATAAGTCTAGTGCAACAAATTGACATATTTTGATAATTCTTTTTTTAAAATTAATCACAATTGTCTATTCTAGTGGTTAAACTAGAATTGTAAAGGTGTCGTGAAATTAAAGAGTCACGATTTGATTATTTGAGAAAAAATAATTGTTTATAAATTTATTCTAGACATTTAAAGTCATGAAACTAATAGTGACATATTAACAATTCTAGTTCATTCACTAGAGCAAATAGAATTATATTATTATCTCTTATAGTTTATGATTTATGAAGTTTGACATGCATGAATGTGCTGAAAATTCCCAATTCGGGACCATGCATCTGAAGTTCACTCACTAAGCGCTTGACAGTTGACACTCGCTTCGAAAATAATTTTTTTCTTCAAAACTAAGAAACGAAGAAAGAAACGGTTTGAAGCATTTAGAACAGAAGAAACAGACGCAATAAAAATTGAAAAACCGAAATTTCACGAGTTTCATAATTTTGAGGCAGACAGTTACCTGAATTAATCAGAAATGGGGAGGAAACAGAAAGTGATTTGAGTGGAGAGTAGCGAGGCTGGGACCGCACGCTCACTGGAGGAGGAGATTCCGAATGGCGTCCCGCGTGGTGAGATCCGCGGGCGTCTTCCTCCTGAACCGCCCGCCCCAGCCTGCGAGGTGTGTGTCGGCGCCGGCTACCAGGAGAGCGCGCACTATCGCCTCCCTGTTCTTCAACGCCGCCCAGTGCAGAGGCGTCGCCCCGCTCTTGTCCCTGGCGTTGACGTCCGCCCCGGCGGCGATCAGCATGTCCACGCACCGCCCGCGCGGGACGTCGGCCAGGCAGATGGCGTAGTGCAGCGCCGACCACCCGAACACGTCCGCGGCGTTCACGTCCGCGCCTCGTTTCAACAGCAGCTCCACCACTTCCAGATTCACCGCCAGGCAAGGGATGCCGAAATCGAAGGCCGATATCAAGACGCTGCGGCCGTCGGGGCACGTGTAGTTGACGTCGGCGCCGCGGTCCAAGAGGCGCCGGACGTCCCGCACTCGCCCGTCGTAGGCCGCCGCGCACAGCTTCTCCCCCTTGGAGCGAGCGGCGGCTGCCGCCTTCTTGCTCGCCCGCAGCGCCTGCGGCGCTCGGGGCGCTGGCGCTGCGCCCGGCCGCTCGTCCGCCTGCGCCCACACGCAGCGGAAGGCGGACCCGCAGCCTCCCCGACTGCCCTCCGCGCTGCTCTCCCTGGGCCTCGCCATCCACGTCTGAGAGATCAGATAAAACCATAGAATACTGAGCACCTGAGTGAAATTTGTATACATAGATAATGATTTGTTATGCCTGCAATAATGTGTGTGCGCGTGTGTGTGCGTGCACGTGTGTGCGCGCGTGCGTGTGTGCGCGTTTGTGTGCGTGGGTGCGTGCGCGTGTGTGTGTATACAGGGTGAGTGACGTGGCATCTCCAGATTTTGAACGGTTCAAGTTATTGCAATACAGTTTTCACAGAAGTACATGAGGGAATAAGGCTAATTGAAACGTATATTCTATTCTATCACTTGTATTTTACAAGATATTGAGGTAAATTTATTTTTTAATGGAACTATACATAATTTTTTAGTCTATCATGACGAGCGTAAAAAAATGAATCCAATGATGTATATATTGTTATCATGTTGGATAAGCACGTTTTGTGCTCAGCTTTCCTTGCCCGAACGCGCGTCAGCAGAGGGTGATCTTGCACGGTGGACTGTTATCCGTTCAAAATTCCGTTAAACACGAGTGGCCGTGTGGGAAGTGAGGTACTTAAAGTAGGATTTCAAAGTTTAATTAATTTAAACGTAGTTTGGATATAAATTTACGGATTGATTAATTGATTTTTTTCGTGTTTCCGGGCGCGTCAACTACTTCAGTCATTAGTCCCGTTAGTGTAGTGCATGTTTTTTCCTCGGGAGATGGCGGTGATCTTCCCCCGCTGAATGCCGAGATCCAGCCGTCGACCTACCGTCGGCTAGTGGGGTTTCCCCCTAACCAGGACTCTCCCACCAGCGGGGCACCGCCTCAGCCGGGACAAGCTCTAAGCTCCCGACCGGTCTCCCGGGATATGTGGAAGTGTAGTGCATGTTAGTGTAAGTGTGTGTGTAAAGGGGAGAGGATAGTACAAGGAAGAGGAAGGACAGATCGCGCGCGGTCCGTGGCCCGTTTGTTAAGGCACTGCTCCGACATTCGCCTGGTGTTGATCGGAGAAACCACGGAAAACTACCGATCAGTGCAGCCGACCGCTGGAATTCTCTTCCAGCCAACGACTGAATTGGCCTTATTCGGTCTGAAGTGGCATACCTTTTGAGTCAAAACGTAATTTTTGATGATCACAAAATTGTTGCGTGATAACATGGGCACCACCTCATTCCAAAGCCCGTTGATAAAAATACCATTAAGTAATATTTATTCGATATTTTCTTGCGAAAAAGATCGAAAATGGGGAGTTGTGGGACTTATTGGCTTCACTAAACCCATTTCAAAACCCGTTTTATTGGGACCAATGTTGTCTTTATATCGAACTAATCTTACTAATATTTATCCCTATTTAATATGTATTATATATTTATATACACCCAAAGATTTGATATACTTGCAACAAGATGGATAGAGGCATACATTCTTTCGGGCAGAGTTACGCCTGTTACATGTTTTGGGTCAATGACTTCTTTGGATCAGGTTGTTCGTTCTCCTTATCCATTATTTCCCCGTTCGCTTGCCTTGCTCAAGTGAACAAATTCTGATATGGTTCTTTCGTTTGCTTCCGGACATACATCTAGCTTCACTCTCTGTGCATATTTCCTTGAGCTCAGTGGGGAATCTAAGTATTTAAATAATCCTTCTCTATGCTTTTGCGGCAGTAAGTCGATTACTTCTCAAAGGGAGCAATAAGAGTTAATAGTCAACATCTGTCGCTCCTTTGCGACATGTTTTTATTACACGGGAAATAACCAAAAAACTCCTATTGCTACTTGTGTTCGCAATTTAACAGTAGCATATGTGTTAGATTGACTCAAGAATTTCAATATATAAAATTGCTTCTTGCACAAGACACAAAATGCCCTTGAGGAAAGAATAAAGAAACATACGAATCATTCCGTCTACAGAGAAGGTAAATATTGAGTGAGAAAACACACAGATAGAAATAAACGACGAAAACAATTAGTGTGATCTTTACCACCTTGAAAATTTTGGAGACGTTAACCACTTTCTTAGTATTAGTGTTGCCTTTAAACAACGTGCATGGTAGCAGGAGTCTTAGATGCCTAAAGATGACTTGTTTGTTCTTTTATAAGTTTTAATTTTTTAGATAGCTGAGATTCTCCGATATTATTTTGCGATGCACTTTTCGTGTAAAGTATGACGCCATTAACCACAAGTGTTGGCGATATTACAGAGTGTTTGGCTGTGTCGAAAAAAATTGAGGACTCTCCACTCGAAAACTGGGCATTCGGAATACATTTTGAAAACTTTCATATAATATATTACTAAGTTGTGAATATACTTGTACTTTTTGACATAATGTTGTAGGTTTTCTTATTAAATACAAATAGTGGTCTTTTTTAATGGGACACATGCGTGATGCAATTGATGGATATTGCATTTATATAAATAATCGCTAACCTAAATGCTACCTTCGAACTTAATACTTTCGCTATCTGCGCTTCGTCAAATATAACCTCGTGATACAAGGATAATCTTGTATTGTATTTCAATTGTATCGTATTTGGTCTTGAAAAAGTCGCAATGAACAAATGACGGCAGACACGCGTACATTTTATTGATATTGAGATATTATTAAAAGATGTTGATATTCTAAAACCGGTAAACAATATCAAGCGATGACACTTCTGGAGCTCTATACTTTTCATTTCAAGAAAATATCACGAAATTTGGTTGTAAGTACAAAACTCAAATTTCTTTCTTAATGAAACCCCTTTAGTATTTTAAATCTATATTGATTAAATCTATACTGATTGTTCATGATAGTCAGAGCGCATCTTTTCAATACCTTGAACGTGTACGGAGAAATTATTGCTTCTCTGGACCAAATGTTTTATTGCAAGGTGAACATGAAAGATTTTGGTTAGAGTGTTGATGTGTTGTTGAAGGGATTTAATTTGAAATCCTCTGTGAATGTGCGAGACCGGAATAAGCCAATGAGCTTTAGTAATTCTTTGAGGGTATTCAATGCCCTCAATGAGCTTTAGTAATGCCAATGAGCTTTAGTAATTCTTTGAGGGTATTTAATACCCTCAAAGAATTACTAAAGCTCATTGACTTATTCCGGTCTCGCACATTCACAGAGGATTTCAAATTAAATCCCTTCAACAAAATAAAATTTATTCTCTATCACTTTTTTTTTTTTTTTTTGAAAATTGATAGGGGAAGTATTTCACCAGATGGGGCAGGCATAATTCCGAGAAAGTTGAATTATTGATTAGAGTATTACGGAACCTCATTATATTTCAATGGTAGATTTAAAATTTCTTAGCACATAAAATTGTGAGATTTTATGTAATTTCTAACTATTGTCTGAATATGAGATGAATACGTTCGTTTTTGATCCAATCTAACACCAAGATATTGTTATGGAATATTACTTTTGATGAAAATACATTTAAGTCTTTGAGTTTTAATGGGGGAAGATATTGCAGAAATATATCTGCGTAAAATAACTATTTTAGCGGGAAATTGGAAAGAGTAGATTTAAGCCTCCACTTATGGATACAATTCCTGTCGAAAAGTAGATTGAATACGTTTACCTAAGAATTAAGTCATCAAACGTATGGAAATGAACAGTCCATAAACATATAATTTTATAGAACCCGACTGGTTTACTGTCATCTCTAGGGGTGGATTTTAAAGAAATGTCATTTTTTATTTTCAGTTTAAAACAATGCATTTTAGTATAGACCTTAATATTAGGTTATGACAAAAGAATATGATCCTTCTATGTATGACGTTTTTTGCATTTTTCGCCCACTTCGAATAATAAGTAATTTTTTTACTTTTTCCCTCCTTTTTGAAGAATTTTCTCTTATTTAATTTATTTTGATATCATTTCAATGGTACTTGCTTCAAATAATGTTTACGGTTTTCAACAAATGTTCTCGACAGAATTCCTAAGTAGCCTAAACGATTTCTTCATTCACTAATTGTAATGTCAGCCATTGTATGTAATCTAAGATTCCTGTGATGCGCCATCGATTTCGAAATAACTTAAGTTAGAGATTTGCTAGCAAAGAACAGTCCAAACCAAACGTTTGCAAGATAAGTTCACTTGAAAGGAAGAGAAAAGCCTCGATAACATTAGTAACATCTCCAACTACTTGAGTTGTTCAACTAATCTGGTTTTGATCAATTTTTAACGTAATTTTTCTTTACTTTTAGGGCATTTAAAAAAAATTAAGATTATTTTATTGATAATTTTTGCTAGGTTTTAGGTCAACAAAATCCTACCACTAATTATCACTTTTTTCTATTAAAACTCGCAATACACTAAATTTGAATCACAGAATTATGCAAGTAAATATTTCTTAAAAATGAAGTTTTAAAGTGTACTCTTCTTGCATTTTGGCTATATAAATACATTGATTTCATACAAACATTCTCCATTTGGGGTAATGACAAAAAATATGCAAAGTAGAATGGCCCTAGTTACAGGTTAGCCAACGTTTGCGAAGAGTATGCGATCATTTTTACGTGTTGCTCACAGATCACGCGCCACAATTTGATTTGGCATCAGCGAGTGTCACAAAATCGCACATATAACTCAACAACCAATTTACGAATGTCCTATACAAGAAACTAACAACAAAAAATGCTTAAGAATAACAGTAGTATCAATACGCTCTGGTAGTATCCTGGAATTTACTAGTACAGGAAAGCAATCATTAGTAAGATGTATTGTTTGGACCTCTAAATAACTATGTTTTTTAGCGTTTAAATAAACATTGGTAGTATAATCAATATTCTTAATAAAATACATTTGTGAATGGTCTCTTTTGTAATCTCCACTTACCCTAGTCGTTTTCACTCATGTTAAACATTTTAAATATGATCGGTAATCACTGTATATTTAAGCAATTGAAATATTAATTCTGTGTTCGCTAATTCTAAACTTAAGGTTGCGTTTAGTCAAGCCATTACAAATACTACCACACCCTTGATTTTGTAAACACCACGTCTTGTCTGAGATTGATTAGTATGGAAGCCTTTTTCGAAACCAGTATCGATATTATCATTCCCAAAGTTTTCTGTAACTTATTGGGAAATGAATGTCAGTAGTTGTAAATATGGAAGTTGCAACATTTTGAGTAATATTGCGGCTATAATATTTCTTTTTGATTCAGATACAATTGTTAACAACTTGGGAATGATAAAAATTAATCAAGAGAAAATGTTCAATACTTTTAATGTTCATGACTGAATGAGTGTGAAAGAAAGGTAGGTTTATGTTAAATGAACCATAACTCACTCATTTGTGTTGTAAGAAATGGTAAGATCTTTCTCAATTCAGTTGCAAAAAGCTTTCAATTTCTTCAATTCAGTAAAAAAAGTATTCATCTTAAAAACATATTGTATTCACGATTGTGTAGTTATGATTCATTAAAGAAGGTTTCAGAATACTTTCTTCAAGTTTTCTATTCTGTTCTTGTATTATCCCTCACGAGTGAACACGGAATTTGAAGCTATTTAAAACTATTCTTATGTCACACTAAAATCGTTTAAAATGCTATTACTTACCAGTAGTCTGTTCCAAATAAGATGAGCAATTGCCACGAACTCATGAACATACACAATACCCGTTACTTGGGCGTTGGACGCCCGAGTTTTGTCAGCGCAGAGGACAAGTGACTGGACGTGCGCTTGCCTTGCGCAGCCCGACTGGTGCGGTTTCCAGGCGGTGAGCTAAAGTTAGCCAGGCGTTTGTTTGGCAGCGTGATGGTCGAGGCTCCGTCGGGGGGGGGGGGGAGGAGCCGCGGAGTTGCAAGCGAGAGGGAGGGAGGGGGAAAGCCGGCTATTCCCCGCATGCAATGACTAAGTAATAGGTAAACTACTAGTAATTTGCAATTTCGCGCAACAGCACTGGGGACGATGCACCTGTGTACTTCCATTTATTTATAATGGCACTTTACGTTTAATCAGCTGTTACGGTGTCATCCAATCGGGAGCTTGAACGCCACTAGTGACGTCCAAGCTCCCGATTGGATGACACCTTAACAGCTGACTTACGTCTAGCGTCACTACAAAATAAATCGAAGTTTATTCTCCGATTTAAACATAGCTGCACTTCAAGGTCACGAGCGAGTGTAGTCGCCGTGCATTACGATTAAACCGTCGTTGTTAGAAAAGTCATTATTGACTCGCTTAACCTGCGATTGGGGCTCGAATTATAAATTGTGGCTCTCCATAATTTTCCATGGTATTTGATAAATCATTTATCTTTTTATTTGTTCATTATTTCTCTTTCTAACTCCATCATTACAACGTAGGTGGGGGCTTAGGAGCTCAGTGGATTGGTCGTTTTTGTAATTTTTAATATACAAATGACCACGAAAATATTCGATATTGTATGTGGTGTGTATATGATCAAAATATGGTCCAATTTACCAGACGTCTGGTTATAATATGAGCTATTGCAACGTATTGCCTGTGTATAAAAGAAATTCAGGACCATTCACTCAGAAAGCTGTACATTCACAATTTTGGTGGAATTTCTAGAATTTTAAATAATATTTAAGAGTTCCAAGACACGTTAAATATGTTCTCCTACATACCCGCCTACACGAACATGCATTATTGAATCCAGAAATGCTGAAATGAAATGTGAGACATCTTTATTCCAAAAATTATCAACCCAGATGTCCGTCTAAGCACACATTGATTTAAGGTCATGTTTATCTAAATATCATATAACATCAACAAAAAGATACAACATTTTTATTACTATCAAATTATTTAACATAATCATTTTAGAAGTGAAACCTCGTCCACTGAACTACCTTCCGTGTAACGGTATCCATTAAATTCGTGGAACCCCTTTCACGCCGTTAGGACAGCTTTATTCGAATAGACCCTTTTTATTACGGATGGATTGGATCCGCAGTTTTACGAAAGAGGCGGGTAGTACGTATTCAGACTTGTATTACCAAGGAGTGGCATATGTATACACCAGAACGCAGTTTTCCCTCTCGGTAACCTACCCATTCAATGCTCGGGTCGGGCAGCTCAGAACTACCGCCTTTTCAGGAGTCCAAAGAATGCGCCACGCACAATGCGCCGGGATAAATCTCTCCTCTATGCCCAGAGTACCGGATCACTGTCACGACGAAGCCAAAAGCGCAACAGGGAGCCATTCGAACTAAGGCCCGGGAGGCTTGGGGCCCCCTTTCCTTCTCTGCTTTATCCTGTCAACGTGAGTACGCGACACCTTTATCCACCGCCAGAATCTAGGCGACCTGACAGGTTGGTTCGTGGTACCGGTTTTGTATGTGGCATTCGAGTCATTCCGAAGAAACTCTTCTCCCAATCCCGCCCAAAAGCCGACGCGCCACGGGCTCTACTGGTAGGTTACCGGTCGAACCCGGCAACACGGATCGCCTACTCACTGCATTCACCTTGAGTCGTGAGTGCCACCGGGCGAGGGCCACCGCGCGAGGGCCACCGCGCGAGGGCCACCGCGCGAGGGCCACCGCGCGAGGGCCACCGCGCGAGGGCCACCGCGCGAGGGCC
Organism: Teleogryllus occipitalis; assembly: GCA_011170035.1. NCBI lineage: Eukaryota > Metazoa > Arthropoda > Insecta > Orthoptera > Gryllidae > Teleogryllus > Teleogryllus occipitalis. The sequence continues at coordinate 44,144 of BLKR01004156.1, forward strand.
ACCGCGCGAGGGCCACCGCGCGAGGGCCACCGCGCGAGGGCCACCGCGCGAGGGCCACCGCGCGAGGGCCACCGCGCGAGGGCCACAGCCGAAGAGTCACGTCAGAGCCTTTGAGAAACTTTTGGCAGAAGTGAAGAGTGCACTGAGTGATAAGAGTTGATGAAATTTTCAGACGACGCTAGAATTAGGAGGCTTCCTGGAAAATCTTGGAAGAGGACGCAACTAACGCGTCGGTATTTTGTAACAAAGTCATTCAATTATATTAATGGTTTAAAACATTTTATTATTAAAATAATACGAATTTTAGTTTTCACAACACAAAGTTCTTGGTTGATAGATAAAAGACGAACATGTCACAATATATTTTAAGAGATGCAAATTAGTGTTTTTCTGTCATAATATGACAATATAGCTTCAAAACAGCTCCAGAAAATTTCTTCTGTTACTCGAGTGGTCTCACTTCATCGATGTCTACGGCAAAGTAATTGATAAAAGTAAAAAAAACACTATTCACCGACTGAACATTATTAAATCTATGAACTCGCTTTGGAAATTTATTCCCGCACCGAGTTGCACTTTGGGGTACCATTCAACGCAAACGAAGGCCGAAAAGCGAAAGATACCACGCGTTGCCCTTCATGTGCAGCGACGCCTTTGAGACGCAGTTCTGCCTACGGCTATAGTTCAACCGTCCCTTCCGCAAGCCCTTTTCGCCCGACGAAGGGTTTTCCTTCCGAAACGCAAAGGACCGGCGCCACTTTCTCGCCCCCTTACCGCGGAACGTCCTACTTGCGGAGAGCATTCGAGAACATTCACATAAAACAGAATACATTATTTCAAAATCAGCGAAGTAGGATTAACCACAAGCGCCTGCAAACAGCAGTAAACCTGCTTGCCGGTGGTCGTTCCGCGAGTTATAGTAAAATGAAGCACATGACTCGAGGCCAGTGGCGTGGGCTACCGAGGCTACTGGCGGTAGCCCGAGAAAATTACGAGAACAAAAACCTGACAAGATATATTATATTAAAATATGTATAGGCCACAGTCTTTTTCAGTGACACACATTTTTCAAAATTTCATATAGTCCTTTGTGTTGATGTGTATTAAATCGCGCGCAAGTCGGCGCATCAGTCCACTTAAGAGGCGACAACGCCGAAGAAACCGCTGGCACTCAGCGGCATCCACAAAGCGTGCTTTCGTTGCATGACTCACTCCTACTGGTAAGAAAGGGCCAGCCAAGGGCTCAGGTTGCCGATTTCCCGAGCGGTTTCTTGACACACTTGGAGTAGTTCGAAGGAGGCAGTGGGCAGTAAACGAACAGAGTAAATTATAAGTGCGCTTTTGTGCACGACACTCACGATTGTTGGTGAGTGCACAAATATATAATAGACTATATTAAGCGTGTTTTAAGTGTTAAAATTGCAACATATTAAGTGTGTGATAGTGGCAAAGTTAACTATTGTCAGATATTCGGTAAGATATTTTGAAAAAATGTCGCATCAAACTTCAGGAAGTTTGTTTGTTGACAATGAGTGTATTGAACGGCGTTTATTAGAGAGGCCTTTTAATCGTCGAACAAACTAGACAAACTACATAATCGGAGATTATATATAGTCAAAGTTTATTTCTAAGGTCAACGGTAGCCCAGGGCATGAAAGCAGTATACGCCACTGCTTAAGGCCGAAGTACGGAATATGGCGCGATCACTGTCTACACGAGGACAGCTGGCAACGGCCGTCAAGATGACTGGCGACGTGCAGAAAGCCTCGGAGAGTGCCGACGATCTGTTGTACGACAGCAGAATTATATTAACACAAGTGGGCCCGGTAATGGTTTGCTATTGAAATGTATTACACTCCTCACGCTACTGGTCAGGTAAATGTTAATCATGTTTTTCGCTAAGCCCTTCAAAAAGTTTCATACATGAAAGGACTTCCTTACGAGTATGGGTCTTGTTCTATGTCATGGTTTGGACATGGTTGCCAAGCATCCTCTTGTTAAAACGTTCTCCCTCAAGTTTGGACTTGCATTTGCTACGACAGTATCTTGGAGAATTTGATTTACGTGTCCGATATTACGTTCATTTAATAATTCCGGCCGATATTTCACAATCACAGGGGCAGAATATGCAGCGAAAACGCGTTTAATACTCTAGGGTGCGGCGGGTTGCGTAGAGCTTCTGATTAGGGGCACTTGAGTCATAAACGCATAAATCATAATTAACAACGCCCCCATTTTGCGTATATGTGCGACAGACATACGCAAATTACCACTGCACTATACTTATAACCTTTGGGCAAGTGCAAACAATAAGTTCACAAAGTTTTATCGCAGTTGGATGAACGATCCGGTAGCGCACAAAATACAAACAAATAAATAAACATTGATTTTCATGTATTATATTTCATCTTAATTGCTCGCGAGCTTGCGCATTTGTACACTTTGTGGTAAACACGTCTCGTCATCGCTTTTCTTTCCCGTCATCGACAAAGCAAGGCTAGCGCCCTGTTCTCGCGCGTTTCCATGAGTCCAGATCTTTGAAGACAGCTAAGAAGAGTAGCTGTCCTGCCGACTGTCCGCCAGCTATCGGTCTTCGTGTAAACGATGCGTTAGCCCTTCATCACGGAGCGTTGGTCAGGCGCGATAGCATTCCAAAGCGGAGGAAGGGAAAGTGACTGTGTACCTCGCTGCGGTAGCAGGTAGCCAGACTGTATCTCGCTACGGCGGCCCTTCGTCCCCACACGAAATCTCGCGGGGTAGAGACGTTCCTCTACGAAGATCTGCCTTGGCGCCTATGTACGAAGATCTGCGAATAAAGGAAAAAGAGCATATGACGTTTCAAGACGACAGTTCACGTAGATACGTTGGGGATGAGTTCACTTATGTCTGAGGATCTGCAGTACAATCCAGCACAGAATCTTTGCTACTTGTTAGTCAACGCACTTTTGTATTATTTGTACTTTTTTTTGAAACCCTTTCACCGACCTATCACGTATTGAATCAGGATCCTTGAAACGTAGCTTAACAAAATGAATGAATACTATTAGTATTATTAGGCCTATTTGGAACATGTTGAGAGCATCATCGTGTTGACGATAATGAATAATTTTCCATTTTATCATTAATGAGACGAGTTTGCAGTTGTGAATTGTCACATCTACTTTAAAGATAACTCTTGTGTCAGCAATTTGTCGAAATGGAATTAAAACTTCACAGAATAGGTAGACGTATTTTGTGGTGGTTTTTATTTCGTTATTGTACATGACAATTTAGCAAACCATATTGTCTAGGGTGTTGCTGATCAAGTGCACAGGAATTATTCGGGTGCACGCCGGAAACGGGTTGAGGTAATATTAGAAACAAGATACATATTTGTGTTTCTACGATTTTTCGTTTCTGTCGACGAACTTTGATCGACACTTCACCGCTGCAAATGCACATGCTGTACATGCAAATGCATGTGACAAAGCACTAAATTAATATGTAGTACTCAATTATTAAACGATAAAATGAAAACAAAAACAAATACAATTTCCATCGTAAATTAAAAATGTAGGCAAGGATCGATTCGACCTGCTTGTACAATCTGCATATTTTTCTGGGATTAGAAATTCCACCTCCACGATCACATCCCCTTTCTTCCCTTTCCCAGTCACTCTCTCCCTGCCCTTCCTCTCCACCTCCTTCACCAACACGTCCTTGTGCTCCGCCTCTAACGCTTCCTCTTCCGGTGCGTCCTCTACCTGCCATTTCCCTTGCTCGCCATCTTATACCTTGCCACACCTACCTCTATCGTTCTCTTCCTTTCCATATTCCCATCACCGTTTTTTGTACCTATTCTACCTCCACATTTTCCACACACCGTTCCTACACCTACACCTGCCTCGTCCAGTCTACGACTCGTCGTCCGGTTCCACACCGGGTGCCGCCACTATACTTCGATACTTCTTCCTCCGCCACTATACTTCGATTTTTAAAGTGACCTGCCAAGGTCACCCAGAGAGAAAGGGAAGGCAGACTCCAATAGTGAGACCTAAAAGTGAGAGCTGTCGTGAGGTTGCAGCTGTCGTGAGGTTGCAGCTGTCGTGAGGTTGCAGCTGTCGTGAGGTTGCAGCTGTCGTGAGGTTGCAGCTGTCGTGAGGTTGCAGCTGTCGTGAGGTTGCAGCTGTCGTGAGGTTGCAGCTGTCGTGAGGTTGCAGCTGTCGTGCAGCTGTAGTAAGGTTGCAGCTGTAGTGACGTTGCAGCTGTAGTGACGTTGCAGCTGTAGTGACGTTGCAGCCTTCTATAGGAGTCTACCTTCCCTGTCCCTTCTTCATGCGTGACCTTGAGACGCCACGTTATAAAAATCAAAATATACCTTCGAGTCGCATCTTCACCCATCCGCCCTTGCACCTGCTTCCTCCTCTGCTCTTGTCAGCGCCACGCCCCATAATTAACAACATCGCCTCCGTCCCTGTCGTTTCTCCTAATTCCTCTCGTCCCCCACGCCCTCTTCCTCCGCGTCCCTCTATCCCCCCACAACGCCCCGTATCCCTTTTCCCCTCTCTCCTTCTCACCTTCTCCGCTCCACTTTTCCGCCCCACCCTGGCCATCCCTGGCGTTCTCTCACCACCCCCACTCTTTATACACTTCTCCCCCGCCTCTTCCCCTCCCCTTTCCCCGCGTCGAGAGCGAGCGGCGGTGCGCGGCGCCTGGGGCCAATTAGCAGCGACCTCCGGCGACTCCTGCGGCTGAATGGGCGCGCTAATCGAGTTGCACAAGATGGCGGCGGTCGGAAATTGCTCCCGGCGGCCGCCGCCTCCTCAATCGAAGGCGGGCGCTCAGCCCCCTCCCAGGGCCGCGCTCCGCGAGATTTGCAAATGGCCGAACGGCTGCCCGGGGCGACTTGGCAAAGCGGGAGCTCGGTCGGATTGCGTCGCTATTTATGGATCCGTTATGAGTGAAAAAGGAAGATTTCCTGGTCCTTTCCGATTTTCTTGGCAGGGAATGCACGGAGTAGTACGTTTTGTGCTTGTTTGTTACGATTTATCCGCATACGGATTTTGTTACAAAAATATTATTAATTTAGGTAATAAGAAACTGTTTACATTGTCTGGTTCATTGTCTCACTCTTAGATCCTTAAGATTATCTCAAAATTTGATTACCAAAATCGACTGACACTAAAAAGTTATGAGAACGCCGTCAGAAAGATGGCCCGGTTTTACTTTTAACCAACAGAATAACAGAAGAATATCCCGATACCAGTTAAATTTGTGTCAGAATGCTAACTTGCAGCAACAGTTGAGTAAATTGAGGCAAAAGTGCGTTATTATATACAGAAAATGTTTTCCTGAGCCGTTCAACTGGTTAATTATATCATATTACTATGTTTATTGTATGGCGAAAGAACAGTTGTAATATCAAATTTACGTATTACTTTTAAAGACGGCACTAAAAACATAATTTTCTGTGCTCTAGTTAAAGTATTTAGCGAAATGTTTAAAAATTCAAATTAGATAAAAATGATCGAGAGTGGCAATTAAAGTGTCATTATGAATCCCGAAAACTAAAAAAAGAATTAAACATCAGATTTTTGCACTTGTTACACTATGCTAGTCTTACCATGACAAAACAAATTAAATAAAGAAAATTGAGGGTGTATAATGAAATTAAAAAATCTGTTTCATAATTATCTGAACATATTTTATGATCAGATTTAATCATTTTTCTTTATTGGTATTACTTGGCAAAGGAAAAATTGAATGTATGTGCCCAAAGTAACTATCTTTGAGTGGCTATTTATATAATTGATTATATTTGATTAAATGGCGCCTCACGTAATAAATAATTAAGAATTTATTATATATTTTGAAACAACATAAACATAGCCACTGACGTACACAAAGTTCGTGGATACCTGTTTGAAAGGAGAAAGGACATGCAATACCTATCGTTAGACGTTACATGTACGAGGGTTGGGGCATAAGTCATTACAACTTCATTTGTTTTTGTGAGAATACGAGCACAGGTGGAAAATTTGAAATACTTTAAACATGAAGGCACAATGTATGAACGAAGTGCATCCACCTTTAACGACACATCAAAATTGGTTTTTTAAAGGTATTTGAAATGACATTACTGGTTTCATGTTCCAAAGCATTTTAGCATGTACGAGTTCACAATATTCGAAAAGCATCACACATCCGTTGTAAAAGTCCTAGTAGGCAGATGCTCAATTACCATATGTGCCACACAACTCCGCGCACTCACAGGTCGTCACGTGCGTTGCTGATCTCTGGTTATTATGCGTTCTCGCAGAAACACTCTTGCCCATGTCGCGACTGTCCCGTATCCAACTTGTAACATTGTTGGGAATTTCTCGCATGAAGACCGGCTATCTTGGTGTATGAGCGCTGGTCGAAACAAGTTACATTCATCTCGCACGGAAGTAGTCAGACTACTGATTTCACACCCCTCTCTGTGCTAACAGACACGTACAGACCCATCTGTTGTTGTGAACACACAATATTACATCATTTCTTTCACGCGAGAAATAAAATTGTTATTTAGAAACACGTAGAAAAAATAGTTGTCATGACTCTTGCCTTAACCTTAGTTTATTACAGTATTATTAGGAGAAACAAAATATTATTCTAGACGTATTCTGTAAAGTAAACAATATAATTTCATCGCAATTATCAAATACTACGCGTACTACTAATTACCCCAAAGCTACAAAGTATTATTGGCGTTGGGAGAAAGAACGTCTCTTGCCCGTCCTACGACAGCACTCCAAGCGAGTATTATTGGGAACTTAACTGTCAAAAAACTGTATAAGAGTTGCTTTGTTGTAAAGTAAATTAAAAGCTAAGTAAATATCTGTAGGGAGAATGGGAAAAATATTGTGTGCATTTTTAGCGTGAAGTGACTTTCTCAAGGTCGGAATTTATCACCGATCGAAATAAAATCTTTGCTATGCTCAGTCCACGTTGCTAAAGCACCTCGCTCGAAAAAGTACCATATAATAAACATAAACTAGAACCTTCAGGATTTCGGGTCATGATAAAGTTGATAAGGGCATTCTTTTTCAATTAAAAAAATCGTTCTCTACCTACAAATTTTGCGGCGTTTTCGTAATTTGAGAATCACATTTCAAGTCTAGAAGAGGGACTGTATCTACACGTACTTTTTCTCCAACTTAATTCAATATTTTTTTAAACTTTTCTTTCCACCTACACCCTATTCTCGAGTACGTTTCTTCCTTTATTGTTACAGAAAATTTTATTTCTAATCAATTTTTCTTCCCGAGTGTAACTAATCCACGTACCGAAAAATACCTCGGAAGGCATCGGCGAGGCTTCGTTGACTTATTAATTCCGCCCGAACTTGGCGATATAACAGTCCGATGCGCTAACCGTTACTCCATCACCGCCGCATCGATTGAGGGAGTGCGAGGGCGGAACAGCATCCGTCCTCGCTCCGCGTGTCCTCTTCGCTCTTCGCATCTGCAACCCCGGCGCACGAGCACGCGGAGATAAGGTGAAATGCACGCGGGGATGGCGCGAACCAGCCAACGCAACGACCGCCCCTTGCACAAAATCTGCTTTGAAATACTCTGCAGAAACTAACCTACACAGGCTTCTACTTAACCAAGTTACTATATTGAAATCTGTATTTTCTACCATTCTGCAGAAAGCGTGTGTGACAGCCAAATCTGTAATAACTAATATAATGACAGGATTCATTCGTTTTTAAATAAATTGCAAGAATGTTCTTTCGTATATATCAATAAACAATGAAAAACTCTGTAAAAAGAGTCTTCTTTATTTGGTCTTCGGAAGATCATGGGTAATCATTTTTAATGGCTTCTTTCTTTCTCAACTAGAATGCAGTTTTGTGACTTTTCTTGTAATCATGTAAAAATTACATATTTTTGTTAAATATACTTTTTTTAAATGTAAAATCTTTTTGATATAAAATTTATTTAATTCTAATTTAGGTAAACCTTTAAAATAATAGAAGAGGGACAAAATAAGAATTTTTCTTACGACTAGTTTCATGCTTATGAAAAATCTCTTGCTGAAATGGAATTGATCCTCCAAACTGCATTGATTGAGTGATTGAAAAACTATAATTCTTACGTAACAAACACACAACTTGCAAATTTAGGTCTGTTAATTTTTTTGTAATTAGTTTCAAGCGCAAAGACAATCACGAGCTTGCTAAATCATGACAAACAGATGATGCAAATGGAAAACTCAAAAATGAGTAAAAATGCAACATTGGTAGAAATGTCAAACAAGCGATATGAAAATAAATCCATCTATTGCAAGAAAAATCACATGTTCCCATCAGAGATTGCTCCACGCCATTTCTTAACCCCCGGACCTAACTTAACTTTATTGTCTTAACCCACGCTCATTAATTGACCTGCGTGGTTCCAATGCCTTACTCCGAATGAAACCATCTCTGAATTCATTGTCTCCAAGGCCTTCTCCCCTTGCACTAGCCACCCCGTCCCATCGTATCCCCTGCTCGCGCCCTCTCCGTTCCGTTACATTCCGTCTTCACTTCTTCTCCGTGCTTACCTCGGCATTTCCATTCTTCGCCCCAGGCCCCTCCAGGCCTCCCCAGGTCCGGTACGCTGACCGTTATACTACCGAATCTGCAAAACCTGCGTACCCCATGTCCCGCCCATTCCATGCCCCTCGTCCGTATTACTGCCTCTTCCTCACTTCCATCCCCGACCGGACCTTCCTCTGTCACACAGCTCTTTGTCTATTTGTCTCGAGCACCGCCACCTTCCGTCTGCGGCCCCGCCCCGCCCCGCCCCTCTCCCGGAACAGCCGGCGCGCGCGCAACGGGCCAATTGCGTCTCGCCGCCCTCGGGGCCGGATCCCAATTCTTCCGGCGCTGGCTGCCCGCCCGCCCGCCCGCCCGCCCACCCTCCCGTAATTGCATTTCTTTGCCTCCGCAGCTGCTCCGCGCCCACGCGCCATCCCAGTGGACCTTCCCCCACCCCTCCACCCCGAACCCTTTGCTTGGGATGCGATACCTACTATTGGAGGCAGGCGCGAACAAGTTTCCTAGACCTCTTACCACGCGTGATATATTTCTTTTTTACAACCGATTGAAATTAACTAAATGAAATTTCGTGAATCAGATTTACTAAATTCATCACTGATTGATTAATGATTCCGAGCGCGCGAACTGCGATGCTCATTAGTACCGTAAGTGTAGTGCATGTTTTTATCGCGAAAAGTGGCGGAGATCCTCCTAGCTGGTCGCAAGCCGACCAGCTAGGAGACCTACGTCGGCTTGCGGGGATTTTCCCCAAGAAGGTATCTCCCACGAGCGCGGCACCTTCCCAGTCGGGACAAGCTCAAAGCTCTCGACTGGTCTCCCGACATGTGTGGTAGTAATAATAAATAATAATGACTTTATTTATGTGGTGAGACTCGGGCCATCAGGCCCGCTCTCCCGCCTAACCACGTAATACATAAATTTATAGATAAAAATTGAAACATTATTCAGAGATACATTTAGTAAATAAAAATAGAATACAACTTACAGATGTCATGTCCCTGGGCTCACAAACGCGACAAGAATACAACGTCCCAGCATTTGCCTTAAGCGGCCGGGGAAAACCAGGGGAAACAAAGGTAGTGTCTTGAATGTGAATGTAAATGTGTCTGAGAGTAAGAGGTGAGTAAAGGGCGAGGAATAGGAAGAACGATCGCACGCGGCAAGTTCGTTAGAGCACTGCTGCGGTATTCGCTTGGTGTTGATGGGAAAAATCACAGACAACTCTAAATTAATCATGTTCCTCTTCTTCTTTCGCAAAGACCCTTGTAGGAAGGGGCGCAGCAAGACGGGGTTTGTTAACTTAACTTGCAGTGGTTATATGTTTTGTCAGCGTGGCATTGTCATCAAAGTGAAACTCTTTCTGCGAACATCTGGCGATGACAGGTATTAACCTGATGAAGCCAAGTTTTCTAACCCCACTTGATGGTGACCACGGCCGTTTAATCTTCCTAATTAGGTCTTTTTCTTTATTTCCTAGAATGTTTTCTGTGTCGTGTTCGTTCTTATGTCAGATTATTACCTTTTACCGACAGACTTTAATTTAATTTTAAATTATTTTACGTCGAAAACTGACTTTAGAGCAAACGTATTGGAACATGAGAAGATTGTGATATTTCAAAAAATCCTTGGAATAAATGAATCACTTTTGTCAAAGTAATATATTTACTTCTAAATAGTTTGTGGAAAAGATTAGGTAAGATCAACAGTAATATTGAAGATTATATAACATATGATAATTATATAACAGAAATGTTGAAGAGCATACATAATCAGAAATATTAAGAAAATATTTGATAGCGATATATGCGATGATCAAAAATACGAAAATTACGCGTTGGAAGGAATGATATTAACGCATTAACTGCCAAATTAATTTTGTGCGTATAGCTCTCGCCCACTGACGTCGAGTTCGTGCCCGCACAGTCATTATTGGTTAGAAAGTTTATAGAAATTTGCTTTGCATGAGCCCTTTTGATATAATTTTCACGACAATTTAGAACAGTAAGTAACGTTCTGCAGGAATTATCGGGCTTATTACTTATGTAGATCCAATATGAATAATTTTTCAATTTATTTCATTTATTTGTTTCTTCCGTACACAAACTAGGAACTAAACTTTACTTATTTTTTGGGGGGTGGGTGGGATTTATTCTTAACTTAAAATTAACTTTCACAATCTAGTGATATGGCGAGAGGGAACAGTCTTGTTTGGTAGTTAAGATTTTTACTAAGCCTGAATTTTCAGAGGTAGGTTATTTGGATGTTGACTTTGCCAAACATGGGGATCAATGGCTTTAATATTGTTATTATCATTATTATTATTATTATTATTATTATTATTATTATTATTTGTATTACCATTATTAGCATTATTAACATGGAATTTGGCAGGTACTGAGGCTATGTGAGATGAACTGTTGTATGAGGGGCTGGATCTTTAGCTCTTTAAGTAAATACTTTTAAAAATAAACAATGGGTCATTTGTTGTTTTTATCTTGTATTGATTTTTTACGAATACTAAAATGATCAATTTTTCATCATGTTCAGGACGAAGCGAAGGTTCTAGACAGAACGACAGGCAAAGAGAGGGGGGAAACGAGACAAAAAGAAAGCGCCCTTCGCCCCCAATTACTTGCACACAGAGCTTCCACGAGGGCAGCGCGTGCTGCGAATCCCCAAACGCAAGAATTGGCTTCATTAGCCCAAGTGCCCCGCTGAAGTTCACCCGGGGCGAACAACGCGAGTGTTCGTCGAGTCGAGAATTTGTTAGCCTCGGGCGATGCGTTTGTGTAAAGGGAAAAGAGCATGCATTAAGCGTAGTTACGACTCTAGAGGCGGTAGTTTTAAAAGAACTCGCTGCAATTATTTTTCTTTAATGGCTGCAAGTTGTGCCAACTTTGTAGACTAGTAAAAACTTGTACTGACGTGCGCGCCACGTGTGTTAAAAGATGTTTATGTTCGTGGTTCCATCCCGTAAAATGTTAATGAAGTGACTGCGTAATTAAAATTTTGGTATTTAGAATCTTGGAGAGTTAGAATATTTTACTTACTACATTACGTAATGCATCTGTGTACCGTCTCTAACGAGGCGGCTGGGATTGTGAAAAGTCAGCGCGTACTTCTCCTTCTTCTTCTTCTTCTTCTCTTTCTTCTTCTTCTTCTTCTTCTTCTTCTTCTCTTTCTTCTTCTTCTTCTTCTTCTTCTTCTTCTTCTCTTTCTTCCTCTTCTTCTTCTCTTTCTTCCTCTTCTTCTTCTCTTTCTTCCTCTTCTTCTTCTCTTTCTTCTTCTTATTCTTCTCTTTCTTCCTCTTCTTCTTTTTCTTTTCCTTTTCGTCTTCTCCTCCTCCTCGCACAGATTCTTCATCTTCCTTACGTACCAAAGATGTGAGGACTGTGGAGAAGTTTGCCTCCCCTTGACGCGGTGTTGTGTGTGCTTGTGTTGCAGGTGCAGTTCGCGGTGCAGCAGACGGGCTTCAAGCGCGTGAAGCGGGGCTACAAGCCGCTGCGCGTGGAGAACCTGGTGCAGCACATGCGGCCGCAGCGAGACCCCACCGACCCCTACTTCCCGTTCCAGTGGTACCTCAAGAACACGGGCCAGAACGGCGGCAAGGCCAAGCTCGACCTCAACGTGGAGGCGGCGTGGGCGCAGGGCTTCACGGGCAAGAACGTCACCACCGCCATCATGGACGACGGTGAGTCCATTCAGTTCACGTGGTTTTTTCACGTGGCGAGTCGAAGCTCATCAGGCCTGTTGTTCACGTACATTCCTGGACGCTGCTTTTCAAATTAGCAGACAATGCCATTTACTATATTTGTGGATTGTTGGTGGCTCTCGTTGTTCTAAAATTTACGAAAAATTAATTCTTTTTAAAAATTCGTTGCGTCGTTGTTGATGCAACGCGTCTCTTAACCCTTGTTGGGCGTTGAGCGCTTTCTTCTGGAGTAATCCTCCGTTACTGAGTAATTACTATACTGAATAATTACTATGTTTGTCAAATCTCGTCACGTCGCAGTCAGTCAGTGCCTTTTATCCCTTCGGCCAGGGGCTCGACGCCGTTAGATCCCGGGGTTTCTAGCCGGTCACCCAACCAAGAGCCTGGCCTGGAGTCTGGAATCCGCTTAACCTTCGTGACTTCATGAAGCGTAGTAAACGAATTCGGCCAGCGCCGCCGGCTTAAATTAAAATAAAATAGAAAGTATTGTGTACAAAAGAGAATTATTTGTCGTGTACAAAAGTAAGTAATGCCTGTTATCTTCTTAGGCTATAGCTGATAGCAACCAGAGAGTTTCATATCTCACCGTCATTACATTTGAGAAATATTTTCTTTCAACATTTTTAGTTTTCAAAACTGTATTTACAGTTCAACTTTCACTCATAAAAACCTAAAGCATTCAACGAGAAATGACTGATTAATTGGCCTTTCCGAGCATGTCAATTGCTACGATCGTTAGTCACGTTAGAGTAGCGTTTTTATATCCGGGAGGTAGCGGTGATCTTACACTCATGCGATGGTAAGATCCGGCGCCAACTCATGCATGAGCTTGTGGGTCATTTTTCTCCAGATATTCCCCCAAGCGGGGCATCGACCCAGCCGGGACAAACTATAAGATCCCGACTGGTCTCCCGGCTCGTGCCGTGGTGTAGTGAATTAAAGTAGAACGGTGGGGTAGGAGAGAATTGTACAAGGAAGAGGAAGAAATGACCGCGCGCGGTCCGTGGCCAGTTTGTTAAGGTACTGCTTCGGCATTCGCCTGGTATGGATGAGATAAATCACGATAAACCGATGAGCGTGGTGGACCGCTAGAACTCTCCTCGACATAGCGGCTGAATTCGCCTTAACTGTCTAGCTATGCTCAAAACTCCTGTCAATATCGGGACTCGAACCCTAGGACCTCCCTCTTAGAGTCACTGCAGACTCAGCAGCGATGCGAGCCAGCTCAACTCGTCGAGCGAGAGAAACGAATTTCAGCTTGGAACTTCCATACATTTCTCGAGTATATGGATGTCAACGTCAGCATTTTCCCTTCAGAAATGTTTTTTGCAGCTACCAAATATGCCATTGTCCTTGCCACTTTCCCCGTCCCAACAATGCTCGCAGCTTTCTGCGTCTTTATTTCTCTTTTTTCAACGTCAGTGTATAGATGTGCACGTGGCTGTTCAAAAAAGAAAATGTTGTGCTGGTCGCCATTCAGCTGTCTGAGACTCACGGCTGCTACGCGTTCTGCGGACGGAATGAAAATGGGTGGGGGAGGATAAGAGCTGGGCCTGCCACAACTGCGACGAAGGGTTGCCAACTGAAGAAAAAGCATATCAACCAACTTAGTCATAAATCCGTTGAAAAACAAATTTGTAGCTTTTTTATTGTTTTAATTGTCTTTTATTGTATTAATAAACATTATTTGTTCCTACTTTAAAATATTTTGAAATTCTTAAATGAAACGTTATCCTTCAAGCATCAAAAAACTTTCATCAAAAAGCTATGGCGATATCTAAAGAGCCAGTTTATTCTCTGACAAATGAAAGTGTACAGAGGAATGCTAATCATAATATATCAGTTATTTTGATTAAAAACATAAGTGAGATTTGTTGGCGTATGTAAGTAGTGGTATATTACAAATTTGAATTGTCTTAGTCACGCCTCAGCAAAGCAGGATAAAACGCATTCTATTACCGATCTTTGTCCCTGGATTCCTTTCGCAGTCTCTCTGGACGTGCAGTTGTTTATATGTCCGTGCAATCTATACAAAAGTCTCTGTCATGGATCGGAGGATCGCAGCTGTTGGTGCCGGCCATTTTCGGCAGTACCGTCGAGGTCGAACCGTACGGTCGAACCGTCGAGAGAGTGCTCTGGCAACAGTTTGTCGGTCGTTTCAGTGGGTATCGCTTGCGACAAGCACCACGTACTCTCTTCAAAAGAAGAAAACAAGTTAAGACCTTTAATAAATTTTTATTAAAAGCTAATGTTGTTGGAACAACGCATACTTCATCGTATTATTTGTAACGGTCACTTAAAATTATAGCAAAAGATGTTCAGTATTTAGTATATTTTCAAAAGCATAGAAATATTAATATACAGATGTGAAAAGTGTGTTTCTTGAAGGATGATTATGTTGAAAATCGCATATTTTTTTCTTGTATAACAAATTAGGATTAGGGCGGTCAGCAATGTAAAAAACTCAGAGGTGCTTCAAGGCATCAACTAATGTCACTGCTGTGCCTCTGACTGGGAGGTTCTAAGTTCGAGTCCCGACAATGGCAGTATTTTCTTCACTTGCTACATATGTAGGTCCAATAGAGCCGCCGCCTGGAAGGGAAATCTAGCGGCAGGCTGCTCTGCTCTATAGTTTTCCGTAGTTTTTCTGATCAGTTCCAGGCGAATGCCTGAGCAGTATCCGGACAAATGGGCAACGGACCGCGGAAGATCTTTCTTGTCATTTCCTCCCTCTGTTACTAACACTCACATACATTACACTACCATGTATGTCGGGAGATCAGTCGGGACCTTAGAGATTGTCCCGGCTGGGGTGGTGCCCAGCGGGGGAAGATCACCGCTACCTCCAACGATAAAAACATGCCTTATATTTACGAGGCTAATGACCTCGGTAATTGACACGCCCGGAATCACTCATCAATCAATCAATCAATCATTCAATCAACCGATGACGGGCCTAGTATCGGATTCTTTCGTTCTCGATAATGGCAGTTTTGAGACCAACGTTCTTGGACATAGCTGTCTCGGCACGATACAAAACTGTCTGCTGGTCTTGTCTCCGAGAACCATCAAAACTGGATGTTTTCGTGTCCTGCTGTGTCTCAGACTTTCACTTCCAAAATTCTAAAATAGAGAAATGCATTTCGCTATTGTAGATCTTTAAAAATGGGCTTTCTTACATACCTGTGAACATCAACAATGTTCACAATTTAAAATGCATACAGTGTTTTTCAAATAAATATTACATTAGACAATTTATTAATGTGTATTTTGACGTGGATTAGTCAAAAAATGCTCCACAAACTCTGAATATTGTCGATTAGTTACGTACTTTTTCATACTGGCACTCACAGTTCTGTTTGTTAAGAACATTCCAGTCAGCATTGGTTTTTTAATTTTTGCTGATATTTGCTGATTTCTCAATAATTTATGTTAGTTCACTGTCCATCTAGCCCTCTAAGTTGCGATCCAAGTGATTTTTTTAAATTTAATTTTGGAATTTTTTCCCGATTTTTATTTGTTTTATTAATTATCCACAATTATAAAATATCCAATTGTGTATCTATTTGTAACGTTGTCCTGAGGCTGTTTCTCATGGGTCAGGGGAGAGTGCGTTCGACTCGTGTATTACGTGTGTGACATATACTTTTACCAAATGTAGGTTTCTCGTTACACTTTTGACATTTGAAGCATCATTTCACGCATTCGTCATCATTGCTCACCCCGTCATAATCTCCCTTACCATTACACTTCAGTGGAAGACAATGGCAAACCATCACTGTGATCATTTTTCAGGTAGATGAGGGTATGAAGACGTAAGTGTCTTATCCTGAGTCTTATCCACGTTGGTGGGCAGAGTATGTTACCGGTACTCGTTTACAGCAGTGAAGTTGCACTTCACGCTAAATTTTAATCTCGCTCGAGTTGTACCACAGTATATGTACTTATTATACAGTAGCACTGCTCAGCCTATTCTTAGGCTGGCTTAGGCATACAGTTAGCGACCAAGGTGGAGACAAAGTGAAACTAAGAATATCCGCTCCTGATGTATAAGAATTTGTTTAGGAAGACGCGGGAAGATAGATAAAAACGTAAAA
Organism: Teleogryllus occipitalis; assembly: GCA_011170035.1. Lineage (NCBI taxonomy): Eukaryota > Metazoa > Arthropoda > Insecta > Orthoptera > Gryllidae > Teleogryllus > Teleogryllus occipitalis. The sequence goes on from BLKR01004156.1 coordinate 60,519, forward strand.
AGGATTTCTTGACCTCTCGGTTCTATATTCCTAGAATTTCAGAAGCAGTACATTACATAATTTGTAAAATTACTAATGTTTGAACCATTTATTTGACACGTATCGGGAAATATTTGATATGCACCACTTGCATTCTTACACTTTTCCAACTTACACAATTAGTAAGAATACGCGGGTTGAAAGGGAGCTCTTATTTTAACTTTTTCAAAAGAGTCACAAAAGAAAGACTAAAAGTTGTTTAAGAGCACAACAGAAATATTTTCTTCTTCTAGGTACACTACTTACTAAATTACCTCCCTACTTATTTTCACGAAAGGTAGAAAATTACTTGTTCTCCCTCATGATTCTACTATTTATGGATAATATAATGGATTATATTAATATAATGGATGTCTTATGGATGATTGGATGGATTATATTAATATAATTAATATAATATTATGGATAATATAATAATATTTATGGATATATAATGGATAACATTCATTCGATTTAAATAATTTCTTTCCTCAAACATTGTGCACGTATTGTACTCTCGCGTTGTTATTCTAGTTATATGCATAAGGAAGTTAAAATATATATAAACATATACTTTTTGGTCATATTTATCAGAACGATGCTGCCTTACGAATGATAAAACGGCGTAGTATTCCTTGATCGCCGCGCGGATCGCTAGAGTCACTGACCAACACATCGTCATAGAGCATTTAACACGGAGCTGGGCTGCTACGTAAATACGTATACTGTGGTCGTGCTACACCATGACTTTCTCCCCGTACAGAGTGCCACGCAGATGTGTAAGTAAAGAAAATATAATCATGTTTATACACGTTGGTACAGGTAAAGGTTGGTACCTTTCGTGTGGTTACACTGACCTGACTTCCGTTCGCATTTCGATCTAGCATACCTTTCTGAACGTTGCACCACCACGTTCTTGCCCACCAGGCTATTATGCTCCTTCGCGCGAATATAAATTCCGTCTCCGGCGCTGCCCACCCCGCACAGCCCAACTCCTGGAACCCTGGCGGCTGCATTGAGAGAGGCAGGGAGGGAGAGAAAAAGTTGGTCGGTGGTGCAGGGAAACGCGAGATTTCTATAAAAAGGCTCTTCCATAATAGGATTTTTTTCATTTTGTACCTCCTTCGTTTTTTTCCTTTTTATTACCGAAGCTCTGTGCCCGCCCTCCCTGTCCTCTTTCTCTCAGACAGTTTGTCGATACTTCAAGGGGAGGGCTGCAACTAGGGGCCGAACGGTCCTTTCCACGAAGTTGGGTGTTTTGCTAAATAAGCGTGGCAAACAACGCTAAGTAGACTCAGGTATTATAAATAAAAGCAGCCTTAAGAGCTTTCGGAGCTCGAAATGGCAAGTACATATTTTCTTCGTTCGGGGAAGTGATCTAAAATGGCAGAAATTTACATACTGTGGCTTTTACTGATGTGCTCTTATAATGAAACAACTTCCTCACACCCAAAGAACTGTTTCCCGCATTACACGTATGTCGATTTCTTCGAAATAGAGAATTTCGAGAACGCGACAACCTACAATAAAAATTATTTGTAAGGTTTATGGCTGGAGGGAAGTTTATGTTAAATCAGTGGCGCTACTACAGAGCATATTTTCTCACATTATTTGTAACGGATATGCAGTAATATACTGCTACATGAAATATTTCCAAACAGCACTTTTTCTCCACGCGGAGATTCAAACTCAGGTTTTTCAACTCAACATCATGGAACGGCAATACTCAGCCTTCCCGTTGATAGAAAAGCGAGGTTCTTTGCATTATTTCTAATTTCGATTAATAGATTTATTATTAATTGTGTAGTTAGGTGTCGTAACTTGATGGAAGAAACTTTACATAAATTAATCTTACATTGACTAACAATAACTTACAAAAAATAGTTAATTAAAAACAATAAATAATATTAATAACAAATAATACATAATATCACCACGCAAGCCTTACTCCATTTCACTTCACTTCACTTCACTGCACTGCACTGCACATTTAATTGTGACGCATTTCTTCTGCATTCCTTTCCCTCCACTTCATAGCAGAACACTGCACTGCACTATATAAATAGTAATAACATAATAATAATAATAATAATAATAATAATAATAATAATAATAATAATAATAATAATAATAATAATGCAACTAATCCTGACTAATCCTAACAATTAAACAACTTACTTAATTGGAAATATTACTAATTTAACAGTAGAAACTTAACTCTGATACATTGACCTAAAATACAATTAGCTAGGAAACTGATTCATTTTAAACGTGCTCAACCTTTGAGGAAAGTGTTCTAAGATTGTCGCAGACTCTTTCAGTCTCTAATAGTTTGATTAGTAAATGGAAAATTTCCCAACGTCCGTTTTCTGTATTCTTGTCTTAATTTTGTGCACGTGATCCGCTCTACGGAAGTATGTAGGTTTTCCTAGACGACGGTGGATTTTATTCCAAGCAGGATAGCCTATATGCTTTGTACATAGCATAGAGTCGCAACTTAATCGGCCTCTTTTCGAGTGACTCCCATATACCTCTATTTCTTGAACCCCTGAAAGTAAATTTCGATGAGCTGCTCTGAACGTTTTCTAGATTGCCTTGCTGCGATATTCTGTACGGGTCCCAACTTACCGCGCCATATTCTAATACTGGACGTACTAGTGACATACAAGGTAATATTTACCTCTCACTGTGCTCTTCTTTAGGATTCGCATAGCGAAATGTAGAGATCTCCAGGCTTTCCCCATAACGAAATTTACTTGATTTTCCCCGCTCAATTGACTGTGTAATTGTATTCTATAATATTTGCAAGATGTGACTGTGGGTATGACATTGTTGTTCAATTTGTACACAGTTTCACCATAACTTCGACATCTACCAAACGTGATAGCTTTACTCTTTGAACTATTTATTTACAGGCCGTTTGTTTTTGTCAAGGAGTCGTCTGTGTCTAGCTGCAAAATATCTACGTTCTCATGATTCGATAACCTGATAAATGATACAGTCATCAGCAAAGAGTCTTACATTTGAAGCTAAATTTTTTGGCAAGTCATGCACGAAAACGAGAAACATGAGAGGTTCAATGACACTTCCTTGTGGAATCCCTGACGTAACATTTCTGGAGGTTGATAGATATCTTCCGATTCGAACCTTTTGTTTCCTATCACGTGTGAGTTCGTTTATCGAAGCCACCACCCTATTGTCTATACCCGAATCTATTAATTTGTTTACAAGACGATCGTGTAGAACAACATCAAAAGCTTTGACAAAATCTACTACTATCGCGTCTACCCTTCCACCTTAATCAACTTTGTCGGCTAGGTCTTATAGAAGTGAGACAAGCTGACTTTCGCGAGGGAAACCGTTACTGAAACCGTGCTGACCTTGATACAGCCATTACTTGCCCTCCCATGATTTTTGGATGTAGTTAGTAATTGTTCTATGAGTTTGCATACGACTGATATGCGACTAATCGGTCTACAGTTACTAAGTACTGTTTTATCGTCGCTTTTAAAACAGGTACTACGAGTGCTAACTTCCAATCTTCCTGTACGCAAGCTTTATTGATAGAAACATTACATAACCTAATTAGGTCGGTATAATAGCCTCTCCACTTAATTTAATGATGTCCGTGGAAATAGAATGTAGACTTCAAGATTTTCCGCTTTTCATTGATTTTATTATTTTCCGTGGAGTACTTACGTCGATATGAAATAGATTTCTATCTGATAGTGTTGACATCTGTATACAGGTATATTCTGCTTAAAAATTGAAGCGAAATATACATTAAAAGCGTTTGCTTTTTCTCTGTCGTCAGTTATTGGCAAATTATTACTAAGAACGACTGGTATTTCGTCTTTGTTTCCCTTCCTTCTACGAACGCACTTAAAAAATTTCGATCAATTATTGCCATCCGCCTGAAGGATATATTTCAAATGACGTTCCTCCGCGATTTTCTTTACCTTCTTTAACGCTTTTGAATAACTTCGAAATAATGCCATGTGGTTCCCACTAATGTACCTGTTACTACACGCCTTTCCGGTTTTTCTTTTCATAGTCTGATCTTTGCATTATAATATTCTGGATCGGGGTTTCCTTTTAACAATTTACATGGTATAAATGCCTGCTGAGCATTTTCAAGAATTTTTTTAATCCTTGCCATGCCATTATGCAATTTTCGAAAATTCTGCGAGTTCAACGAAAATGAGACCCGCGCTATATTTTAGTCGTCCTTTACTCTAACCAATAAAAAAATTAAAAGAAAATTGGGAGCTTTTTGTGCTTTTTTATGAATTGCGTGTAGCGAAAGAGTGGCTTTTCAGAATGCATTAATGAGTGGGGCTCTTCAGCGGCATGGGCCCGGGCGGTGCGACAGCAGGGTCTGATCTCATGGGCACTGTTGTACGCACCGAAACAAAGAGTAAACGTGTGGTGCTACAGAATGGCACGTACTTTTTCGTATTCGTCTTCTATTTTCTGTGGTCTGAGTTAGCTATTCGGACTTGCCGCAAACTCTTGACAACTGCCTTTTATCGCCGCCCAAAGTACATTTTTAAAATGTAATCAATTTCTCAATTTCCGACAGCAGAACCGAAGTATTACTTATATTACGAATATTAAAAAAGAGTAAAAACCTTGTTCTAAATGGCATTTGTCGTTGAAAAATTTGGAGTCATTTTTTGGAAATTGCGTTTAAGCGTTAATATAAAAGCAAAATTTGAAGCTCATTTTTACAGAAAATGTTTGAGTTTTCGAAAAATTATTAGAAGTCATTTGAAGCAATTTAAACTGACACATGTAAAGTGTGTACAAATCGCTGGAAATTTGCATATGAACTGCATCAGACATTTAAAAAATACATTTGTGTACGTTTCGAAAAAACAAAAGAATATCCCGAAATGAACTTCGTATTAAACAGTGCAATTAGCATTATCCGTCCGTAAGGTTATCAATAATATAACATTTTCGTTTTAAAATGTTCACTACACCAAAAAGAACAGTTTTGTGCTTAACGGTGATGACGACTTTTGATCAGTATAATCTAAGGAACAACATACTAAATTCAGATAATTTTACCAAAACGTCATTTCCATAAGATTTGTGGGAGGTTCTTTCATTTTTCATATTGCGCCAGAATTACAGCCTATTAAAGACGGTTAGTTTATTATACATTATTTTATCTCGAACTCGTGGCTCATTGCGAAGTCGCTAGCCTTTCACCACTGAGATCCGGGTTCGATTCCCGTCGAATCTCATGTGAAATGTGTTCCAACAAAACGAGTTTGGCTGCTTCACAAGGGCTAGTCCAACCCTTGTGAAGTGTCCTAAACCCTGTCCCTATCCTTTTTCCTTCCCAATTTTGGCCGCTGGGTAGTGACGCAGGAGCGCGTGGTAGGAGGCGCGTACGCGGAGATGCTGCCTGGCGGTCTTCTTGACAACTGACTGCGACGAGACGCGACAGACAAAATATTAACGGAGGGTTACTCCAAAAAAAGCGCTGTTATTAATGGAGGATTACTCCGAAAAGCGCAAAGCGCTCAACGCCCCACAAGGGGCTTGGAGACGCGTTGCGTCAAAGTAGACGCAACAAATTTTTAAAAAAATTATATAATTGTGCAGTTAATAAAGCATTATTTCTCAATGGTTCTTGATCTCTCTAATCTTTGTTTTCTTCTTTCAGGTGTCGACTACATGCATCCAGATCTGAAGTACAACTATGTAAGTTCGTTTATCATTTTTATACTTTCAAATGAAAATATAGATAAAATGTGTGAAAAGAACACTCATCTTAACAGTAATAGTGACTGAGTAGTTTGCGTTATGCAAAGTTTGAAGGGGGTTACTGGAGAAATTCACTTTCTTTTCTTTCCGCAAACTTTAAGGGGGGGCAGGGGACGATCCATCTTGATCTGCACGCGATGGATGGCGGGCCCTGCCTCCTGTGTTGGCTGTGAGAATGATCGATGGGTCAGATAATTCTCCTTGGTTACTTGACTTCGCGTCAATGGACACGAACATTCTCGCGGTGTCAAGGATAAGAAAAGGAGAAATCCTTTACGGCTCTTCTTTCTTTGGGCGCTAACTGCCCTCGTCACATCATATCCTTCTATGAAGCCTTCTAGATTTCAAACAGTTCAGTGTGCCTTTCTCCAAATCTATTCTTCAGACTCTGAGAGCACAGCACTGCTAGTTGCGCATTTTTTTTTCATTTCTGGGTTTGCTGGTCGCGAGAGGAGGCGGAGTAGGGAGTTATTTACTTTATTGTTAATAATGTTAAATCAGACCTGTAGGTTATTGCAAATAGTTTTTTTATGAGAGGGCTAATTTTTAACTAGTTTCCAGCAACGCCCGTTGCTATGATTTACTCTTAATTAGACTACTATTTAAATGTGGCGTCGCAGACTCTGTAAACTGTTTTAAAAGTATTTTCATATGTTGAAAATTTCATTCATACTTCATTTCTCTCATACCTAGCCTTGTTCAAATATGTTCTTACAGTACCTGACTTTGGACTCAACAATGAATCTTAGTTGCTGATAATGTTATACTCCCGTTCAAAAATTCCCAAAACTCAGTGACTTTGTATGTTACCAGCATACGGGATATGAACTGGTAATATTGCAACTTATAATTGTCGTAGAAAATAGTTGTAGGTACTGGTGACGCGAATAGTTAAAGTTTTCTACAGCTACGTTTTTACGTTTTTTTTGTTGCACATAAGCACAGAAATGCACATAAAAGATCACCACTAAGCAGTTTTTACGCGTTATTCTCTAATCCTAATGTAAGATCATTCTCAATTACTCCCGAAAATACTGTCACAACAACAACAACTACATTTGATTCGTATTTTCTTAACACCCCCATATTTCTGTCTTCTTATTATTGAAGGGATTAAAACTTCACAAAGTCAGTCTATTTTGTGTTCACTTCTACTTCTGCAATAACTCTTTTAATCGTTTTGTATGCAAATCTACATAAACATTAAAAGGCGACTGTTTTGTATGTTTATATGAATAAGATATGAGTTAAATATGAATAAGATATGTTTATATGAATAAGATATTAGATATCGGCAGAAATTCTCGAAAAGTATTATTAAAGAGATTAGCCACTTTTGCCGGTTCGTTCACATTTATAGCGTTAATTTTTAAAACAGCATTCTCTACAATGTTTCTAGTTGATTTGGTCGTATTTTTTATTATATTCCATTCCACGCTTTCTGCTGTTCGGTTCGACGAGTTGCAGATCCTGTGTTAATCAAGTGTTTATGATGTCAGGCGGCAAATTGAAAACTATAACTCTTGGTGAGAAAATTAGGCTAATTAAAGCACACGAACAAACCTCGTCACTTCTGTCAAGGTTTTGATATACAAATTTAAAGTTGGGAAAACGCACGTGAAACACAGGTAAAAATTTATATCTTAAAAACAAAGACAAAATCAAAAATGGATCTTTAAAAGAATATTTTTATAGATAGTTGCCTCAACATTCACGAGGTCAAAGGCAAATATCGGTAGCTTAAATCATCAGGTTAGTTCATCCACTCCTATAAATATAGGAGAAAATAATATTTCCTTTTTTTATGGAGTATTTTGTGTCATTAGACTTCGTGTTGCGTTTGCGTATGTTATTTTCTTTGTCTCTCCCTGTCTGTCTTCGTTTCTTTGAAATGTAGTTTTTAGATGAGATAAACCACTCATACAACCTATATCATCTTTGAACGATTGCGTTTTCTGAATTAACAGTTTTCATTGCAAACCTGAAAAAGTCGGAAACCTGTACAAAACGGAAGAAAATGTTGAACCCAAATAATTCCGGCTTAGACTGGTTTTACTCTAACAGACTTGGTTGGTTATAAACCTCGGCTATCACCTCTGTTTACGATCTTCAACCGCGTCTGTTATTTGGCGTTTATTGGCCTAATGACGCTAATAACTATACCTAGAAATATCGAACAAGGGATTTCAGACATAGTGGTGTAAAAATTATATTATTTTCCGCCATCTTTAATAGCGTCTAACGATAATCCTGACCACATTTGATAGCGTCTTGCATTTTACATATGGTAAGGTGCCATCGTTAAGAATCAAAACAGAAACCTCGTCTGCAATATTGTGGATAATGATGTATCAGTTCTGCCTGCTCTTTACAGTCAAAGAAAACAGTACTAAAGAGCTGTGACCATAATGTCTTGGCTGTCAAACGAACATAATTGGTCGCGCTGAAACTCTGATACACGTTAACTGGACGTAACAATATAATACTAATGTATCTAGAAATTATATTTTATTAATTTCATTTATCAATTAACTCTTTCCAAACAACGTGGGTATTGTTTATAATATATGATAATCTCTGTAGTTTTATCAGAAGTCTTTGTGCATGTCAAATCATACGGTACAGATCGTACGGATAAGCTTTAAACAAATATTTCTCTTACTTTATGAAAATGTACTTGGCCAGTCGTTTTCCTTTTAAGTATGTAGTTCAGGCACGTCAAACTGCGCTCGCACGAGCTACTTGCCCGCCTGGGGAGCCCGGCGCTCCTACGGGCACGGGCAACTGCCCCTGACTCCGCAATCATTTCCTAGGGCTTTTATCCAGCCGACAGCCGGTTGCCCTTTACGTCCCGAAGGGACGCATATTCGACCGTACACTAGACAAACACTCTTGCGGGCTCCTCTCATCTGGGGTCAGCAGAACGTGAGGCCCTCCGCGACAACACACACAAAGTCAAGGGACAAACAGCCATGCCCAAGGCGGGACTCGAACCCGCGACCCTTCGGACCGAAGTGCTGAGTCGGTACTCGCCCTTAGCCACCTCGACCATCCAGGTCCGCTCATATATTTTAATAAATAAAAATATTTTTCACTACTCATTACTATTTCATGTTATAGTCTTACTAAATTCTCCCTTATATAAGCATCTTTGCTAAGTGACCAGAATACGTTTGAATGGCGAATAATTTCCCTGTTTTCGTTTTTTGTTGTGATATTAAATCATTTAGTTATTTATTGTATTGAGCAATAATGCGAATTAAATTAATAAGTCTCTATAAATTAACAATCATCGCTTATGGACCGACAGTGCTTTTTAAAGACAAGAATATTTGTCTGTAAAAGACAAGAATATTCTAACCTGAACGTAGAAATCAGTGCGATTTCTTTTATGCTTTTATATCATTCTTAAGTAAACTGTATTACAAAATCAATATTCTCTTGATTTATTTTTTTTAAATTTTGCTATCAATTTAGAATTTGAAATCTGCATGATGTATTATTTCATTTTAATGAATTATTTCTTTGCCTTAAAGAGAAAATAGGAATTAATATGGCTAAATTTGTAACAAAAACTGTAGAGTAACTTTTCTCAAAGACTGCCATGGGCCTGGTATCCAGTGTCATTCCGCCACTTCGGAGGAATTTGTACAACCCTTTCTTTTAAATCTCGCGCCAATTTCTCTAGACGCAGTGCCAGCGAGCTCTCGAAAACTTCTTACCTTGCCCACGACCTTCACATGCCTGGTGTAGGTGTTTAACGCTATGGAAGTGATTAATTTAACGAATTATTTTTTTCTCTGATCCGAATTCCCCAATCTGGTTATCTCAAGCGACATAGATTTTCACTGTATCTCTCAGATCCCTCAACCCTCTCCCCACGCCCCTCGCCCGTCGACCTCACACCCCCCTCCCCTCCAGCTGCAGCCTCGCCTCCAGCCCCTTGTTCTGGACTTCGCCCTCGTTCTCGCCCTAAAGACATTCCTTAGAGTAAAGAAAACCGCAAAATAATATGATATTACATCAATAGTTGCTAAGAAGTTAGGCAGAAAGATACTGCGAAACTTAACTTCAGACCTCCAACTTTGTGAGAAAAAAAAAGTTCAAAGAGCATCTAACATACAGGGCTGTTACGTGTGAGCGTTGGCTCACAGAGCGCGCCATCGGCGGATATTGACGTTTGATTTCCGTAGGGAAGCTCATATCCGTTATCTCTTCGTGAAATATTTCACGCTTCCTGAGAGTGACGTTGAGCGATTCTCACTGGTTCATACAACGCTTTATTGCAGAGTAAGTCATCGACGGGTAGCCTGGAGCTTCTTTTACGCCTTAATTAACTGGTAAATTTTCTAGAAAACATCCATATTCTCTCTGATTTTGGAGTAAACCCAATGTTTGAAAGTAATTTTTGTAAATTTGATGTTACAAGTTAATTTTTTAATATTGACTTGTAGAACGTTTGGATATTATTTCCATTCTTCATATCCAACAGCCTCCGTATCCATTTGACCAGTTAGAATTAGTTCAATAAAGGGAAGAATCTCATGAAATAAGCAAATAAATAACAGTATGCGTTATTTCTTTTCTTCTAGGCCTTTTTCCAGCCGTCAGCCGGTTACTCTTAACTTCCCGATGGCACGCATATTCGATCGAACTCTAGACACCAACACGGGCTCCTCTGATCTGGAGTCAGCAGAATAGGAGGCTCTACGCGACAACACATACTGTATGCGAGGCAGGACAAACAACTATGTCCTAGGCGGGACTGGAATACGCGACCCTTCAGACCTATGCGCTGAGTTGGTACACGCTCTTAAGGGCGGCACACACGTTGCGGTATACCGGTGAGGTTTACCTGTACAGGTCACGTGTTCATATAAACCGAAGCGTGTGTGCCAGCCGCTGTAGGCAAAACTGCATAGGTGTAACCACCTTCGCAGGCGGCCGGAGAAGAATTGAAATTCGATTATTTCTATCTGTGCGGGAGAGTAGACCTGAGCTTGTGTGGGAATCACTCTGGCTTGCCTAATCGCCTTTCGATACATCACATTCTAAGACGTTGCGATGCAATATCGTACAACGTTTTATCCAATAATACTTATAATGTACTGTTATTTCTGTTAACATTTGACTATTTATCTTGCAAAAGGCGACAGGCAAGTTGATTATAGTAGTATAATTTATTTTGCACGTAATATTTACATTAGTTTGATTTTAGCTTAAAATCTAAAGGTCCCCAAACTTCTGTTGCTTTATTCTATTTGTTAATCTTTACTCTATCTGTTAATTTATAGGCACTATTTATACTTACGTCTTACGCCGTGATTACAAATTATGTTTACGCATTCTCACTATCACATTCACCGCAGTGTTGGCGACTCTGTTGCAAACCCCAAGTTCACGCCAATCACGTAGGAGGCCGTTGATTATTAGAACCCTTCTGTTTTACTTACATTACGTAACTGATAATTGTTAATAATATGGTCCATGGATTAGTAGAGCTCTTAAATTCTAATAACTCGTATTACGAATCAGATGTCAGTTTCGTTAAGTTGATTTTAGTCAATCTAATCTCATTAAATAGTTTTATACTTCACAAAAAGAAGTTCAACAACGTTAATCCATTGTTAGTTGACATTGTTCGTTAAAAGTTGAAAATGATTGAAGGGCTTTGCTTTGTACTAATGATGTCATCAGAGAAGAATGTTATTCCGACTTCGAATAGAAATATATCTGTAAATCGTGAACTGAGCTGTGGGAATTGCCTGACAATTTTTCGTTTTCTTCGCAGAACGCCAGAGCAAGCTACGACTTCAGCAGCAACGACCCGTTTCCGTACCCTCGCTACACGGACGACTGGTTCAACAGGTAAGAAACCAACACAAACCTACTCTTTATTTGCATGCTATTTTAATTTATTCAGTTGAGGACGAGCACTCAACAGAGCTCTGCATTGGAGGGTAAAGAGAACTCCGTGGAAGATACCGCAAGAGCGAAGACATCCGCGACAGCAAGGAGAGAGGTGTGAAGAGGGTTGGATAAGAGTCTTTTCTAATTTGACGACAGTTTGCTTCAAAAAAGAGTTTATGAAGTACGGATGGGAAGAGCATAAACCCGATTAAATTTGCGTTGTTGTTACTTCTACAGGTTCAGGAGTACACATTTACAGTATTTAAGGAAACTTAAAGTGGGATGTAAGCAAAAACCAGATCAAACATAACAGAAGGGATATATCCTCTCAAGGCGTTGAAAGTAGAGCTAGAATATTAAAACCGATAGGCACGAAGAAATTGGGGATTAGAAAAGTAATTCAAGCCGCAGCGATTTCCGAATTCGGCAACGCCTTTCGTTCCTTACATGTCTTTCTTGCATTACGATACAGTATCCTTCAACGTTTTATCCACATTAGCAGATTTTCGACACCAGCCAAGATCCAAGATACAATTAATTCCTCTGTCTGGAAGAGAATTCTTTCGGCCGTCTGCTCTAAGTGATATTTTTCCGTGGTTTCTCCGATCAATACCAGGCGAATGCCGGAGCAGTGCCTGAAGGGACGGGCCACGGATAACGCGCCATCTTTCTACCCCTTTCTCGTCCTATCATCTTCCTTTATTCATTTACACTTACGAGTACTACACTACCAGTTCTGTTGGGAGACTATTCGGTCGGTCGGTTGGTTGGTTGTTAATGATTCCGGGCACGTCAGTTACGGAGGCCATTATCCCGTAAGTGTAATGCATGATTTTTCATCGAGAGGTGGCGGTGACTTCCCCTGGTGGATGGCGAGATCTGGCGCCGACCTACCGTCGACCAGCTGAGTTTCCCCTCATCAAGATATCTCCCACCAGAGGGGCAAGCTCTAAGCTCCAAACCGGGGGAGACTATTCGGGTATTTAGAGCTTGTCCAGCCTTATCCCCCTGGTGGGAGATACCTGGAAGGGGAAATTTCCCCGAAAGCCGAAACGTTTGGAGCCTTATCTCATGTTCTATCGGGGGATCAACACTGCCAACTTCCACATTGTAAAATGTACTACATTTCCGGAACTAATGATCAAAGTAGTTGACGCCTCTCAAAACACTACATAATCAATCAAGAACAATCGACCCGCAGTTTAGGAACTGAAAGCGTGTGGGAAGCTCCTCGAGAATGCCATGCCTCACTGGACGACGTACAATGAATTCTTTGGATACCCGTTCTGTAAATAATATGTTAAAAAATCGATATAAATGCTTTCAGTTACTGGTAATTATTTCTAAGTGGTATAGATAATTATAAAATTCGACATTTGTTAAAATTAATTTCAGAAATTTTGGACGCAACGTCCATTTTTCTATTTAGATTCTTCAGATGAGTATCTTACAGTGTCGATTCAGGCTAATCTCAATAATTTGTGTATCAAACTGACTCCGAGACTTCTCAATCTAATTACAACAAATTTCGGTAACTTTTGCATAAATGAGCATTTAGAATTTCTTTCATTAGAGTTAGAATAATTTCTAATTTTCTTATAAATATGTTGAAAGGGTACAAGTAAAACTTTAAATATCTTAAGGTGGTATACAATTGGCATGTTCCTACGCTCTTAACAAGGACGCGAAGTTTAGACTCCGTCATAGGAAATGAAGGAAAGAAGCTAACAGCAAATGTCCTACCGATATTTTATGAGCTTTCTTTTAATTATCTGATGTTATTACAGGCGAACAACAGGGCTAAAATAATTTTCTAGCTGGAGACTAAGGATTATTACAAAAACACGGTTCACCTACGAAACCAAGGAAGGAGAGATAATTGGAAATTATTTCTCAGCTAGTTGATTCTCAATTCGGGGGGAGGGGCGGTAAAGAAAATATCAAGAAATGTAAAAAATTGTGTTAAAAGTTGGTTTTAGGGCACACCTAAATGATGTAACATTTTATGAATAGTAACTTTCGTGAATATGTTAAAGCAGAGAATTCGTGGTATTACATTTTGTTTAATCACATTTACGATTGGCTTGAAATGTTTCGATACACTAATGATTAAGTTAATGTCAATATTGGCACGTTTGCTTAATTTACGTCTTCCGAACACTAACGGAAAATGCCAAAGACTTTGACCTAACATTTTTTTCCGTTGTTCATGTTTTCAAGATACTAGGAAATGGTACAGAGTTTATGATATTATCATTAGAAATGGAAATATTAGGCGTAGTTTCATCATAGTATTTTAATTTAAAGATTTTGTGGTTGAATTGAAACCATTTTTAGTGCAGTTACGTGGCGGCTGCGAGTTCAGTGAAGACAAATCACCTGTCACAAAAAACACTTCATTTTTGGAACCAGTGATGCTAAAACAACACTTACATTCTCGCCTATACTTTCACGCACAATAATGCGGAAAGTATTTAAAATTTCGAAAAAGTGTACATGAAATTATTTCAAAATCTATCTTTAAGAAACAGATTTCATTAAGGGGAAAAATTTGTATCTGTAGTTGAAGGAACACACCGAAAAAATTTTGAATTTTTGCACCGATCAGGTTTTTGTCCAGTTTTCCGGATACATTGAGCAAATGTGGAGACTGCCCCTTGTTTCGCTTCTCAACGTAAAGGGTAACCCCCGGATAAGATGGTAAAAGTTCTCCTAAACCAAATAACGTATGAGTGGTTACTTTATAATTCTAACAAAAATAATATTTTTGAGACGTTTCTTAGCCTCCTTCCACACACCCACATACCCACACAGTGGCTTTTTAATTTTTTCGGCGACTTAACACTATTTTATCTGACTGAAAAATATGATTAATAAGAAAACAATTTACACTAATAGAATTTTTTTGATATTTTCTCAGACCTTAATTCAAACACAAAAAACATATTTGAGAAAAATAACAACAATTTTTTGTGTCTTAGAACAATTGAAAAGGGTCGAAAAAAATGATCGAAAGATTAAAAAAATGATTATTTGTAGCTAAATTCCAAAATCAAAATATTACTGGGTGCTACAAAAGTGTATAAAAACGTATAATAAACATGAAAATAAATGAACATAACTGTTGCAGTCATTTTCGAAGTATATTTAAAGTCAAGCTTAATTAAAGGCGGGAAAATGGTTTTTATTTTTTTAACTGTAACTCGGCTGTCGAAAAAATCTGAAATAAAATTACAACAATTTGTGTTTTAAGAGCAACTTTTGAGAGTTTTTCAAACTGTTCCAGGGTTCTAACACACAGCAAAAGTTACTTTTTGTTATTTTTTTGGTGTTTGAATTCGGGCATGAGGAAATATCAAAAAATATTTTTCTGATAGTACTAATTGTTTTCTTATATATCATATTTTTGTTAGTCAGATACAATAGTGCTGAGTGGGGGGGACGAGGGCTAAGAAACATTTCAAAAATATTAATTTTATGTAAGAATTATCATGTAACCACTCATACGTCATCTGATTTAGGGGAACTTTTTACCATCTTATCCGGGGGGGGGGTACCCTTTAGCCTCACTAAGCGCACATTTTGTTGAGATCTTTTTTACTTGTAGTGGTAGTTGTGGAGCCGGGGGTGTGTTACTAATTTGTTAGCAATGCAAAAACATCAAATCTGCTGTTTCTTTACCGATGCAAATAATTTTTTTATAACTCGGGAGCCAAACTTTTTAGTTTTTCACGTGTTGGTAAACTCGCGTTTTTTAAATTTTATTTTTATCATTATTTTTTTTGTTCATTTAATTTTTGAAAACTTTTATTCATCTTTCCACTATTTGTAGTTGAAATGGGGGAAGGGATTTTGGAGCTCAAGAAAACGTACCGAGGACCCCGATACGTTTTTGATGAAACAAATGATATCAGAAACATACGCTTGGCTACGGACATACGATTTGGGCGTCCAGACACCAGTCGTTGATCCTTGCGATATACATAAAACATCCTTGAGTCTGTGCATAATATCATGCATTTTATGCAAAAATACTTCGGATGAGGACGCCTCACATTCCCTTTTTTATCCAGCGCTCTATGTCTAATGTCAACATTAGCTGGATGAGGTCTGAAATGATCTTTCAACTCTTCGATTTAGCTTTCACCAAACCATGTGAACAATGTTCGAATTAGCGGAGTAATTCGCAAATTAGTCATTTCGTTAGTTTTTACTTCATCCGTTATTTATATATTTCGCAATTTATTTGCTTTGTGAATAAATTAATGCACACAAAAACCAATTATTGTTTGTATTATAATAACGCTTATTAAATTGTTTTTGTAATGAATCAATTGAGAATTTTCCTTTGAATTGGTACATAGAATCAGATAAAATTTAATTGAAAAGTAATGCAGCGTCTTTCATCTCTTAATATTGCACTTTCATTTGCAGATACCCGATCACTCAAAAGCTTCTTGTTATGCTTATATTCATAATTTCGCAAGTACTGTGAATGTCATGGAAAGTTAAACGCATAATTTTCCGCATATACGAAACAGAGTGCAGGCAATGAGTCGGTTTCACCCCCCAGGCGGACAAGAAGCAGCCGTAATTACGACATATTTAAACTTCCGTGTTATTTCGCGCAGTGTTTGCTGCCATCTCCTCTTTGACAAAGCCGCGCCACGACCCGTTCCGTCTCGTTAAGCACGGGATGCAGTGCAAACGAGAGCCGGATGGCACTGGCTCCGGGTTGGGCTTGGCCCTCGCGCTCACTGTATAAACCGTCATTAGAATCGACCTTGGCCCAAAGCAAACACAAATAACAAGGAGATAAATGTCCGAGAGGATTGGAAAGGAGGAAAATAGCGCAGAGGCGGAGGTAGGGGAAAGGGGAGGGGAGGGCGGAAGGGGCAGAGAGAGAAAGAGAAGATGGAGGGGCAGGCATATTGGAGGAGGGACAAAGAGAGTGTAAAAAGATATAAAGAGAGGCGGAAATTGAAAGACAGGGGTGGTCGTGCAGAGGGAATAGAAGAGCGAGATGGGTGGGAGGGAAATCGTTCAGAGCGAGAGCATATAAAGCGAGTGATGCTTACGGAATCCATTACAAGCAGAGTGTAACATAATAAATAGGACATTCTAAGAAAAGGAAGTCCGTCGTCGATCATGAAGGAAACGAACGCTGGCTTCTTGGTTTTCGTGCAGCGGCAGCGAACGATCGCATTTCGGGACAGCAGCGTCGTAATAGCTTTCTCTTACCGTTAATGAGGCCATAGAATCGCTCTAATGTATCTGCTAACGCTAATGCGAAAAAATCGCGTTCTTTTTCATTCCTTACCTCATTAGCAGATTGAGAATATAAAGAATAATATTTAATATGCTTTATTTCTTGCAATCCAGAAGAGATTTCTAACTTCGAAAAGTGAGTGAAAATGAAGTTTTTTGACATTATTATTATTATTTACTATTGTTATTATTATTAAGTAATAGTGATTGTTGATCATCATCGGGAATTCAAATCCAGATTTTAGTGAACATGTGACAGGGAGAGAAAAAACTTGGAAAATGTGGAACGTGAAGAAAGCTATAAAAAGATGATGAACTGAAAAAGAGCAGAAAGATAAAAGTGTGGAGAAATGCAGAAAACGCACATTACTTGAGAACCAGCTAACGAAAGTTAAAGAACCGCACGGCAGCTGCCTACCAGAGGGACAGGCAGGAAAACGAAGGAGGCGGGGCCGGGTGGGGGGGTGGGGGGACGAGGAGGGGGCCGGCGCGGCAGGGAGACAAATTGGAGAGGCGCTCTCAAGTCGCAGCCCCACGCGATGGCTCTCTACGTCGGGGGCTGTTTGCGTTTAATCAGGGGCCCCCGGACCCGCCCTCTTCACGCCGCGACGCGTCGGCGCGGCCACAGCGCCTGGCCCTGCCGGAGAAAGCGCGTGCAGTTGGTTGGTGAGTGATTCCGAGCGCGTTAACTACCGAGGTCATTAATGCTTGTTTTCCTCCTCACGGGAGGTGGCGTTAATCTTTCTCCGCTGAATGGCGATACCTTGGGCTAACGGGTATTTCCCTAAACCAGGTATCGCCCGACGGCGGGGAATCGCCCCAGCGCACAAGCTTTGCGCTCCCGACCGGTCTTCCGGCATGTGTGGTAGTGTAGGGCATGTTAGTGTAAGTGTAAGTAAGGGGTCAGAATATGACAAGGAAGGGGAAGGAAAGATCGCCTGTAGCCAGTGGCCCGTTTCTTAGGATATTGCTCCAGGATTCTCTTGGTGTTGATCGGAGATACCACGGAGAACTACCGATCAGAGCAGGTGGCCTCTAGAATTCTCCTCCAGACAGCGACTGAATTCGACCTAGCTGAAAAGCTAGTGTCGGAAAATCTTGCCATTGTCGGAACTCGAACCCAGGACCTCCCGGTTTCAGGGACTGCAGTGACATCAGTTGGCGCCCTGATTCACCTCTCCCCCCTCCCGCATTCAGCAACTGTGACCACGAGTTAAGCATCAGACGAATAATAGACGATCCCAATTAAACATGGAATCATGTTTACGATCAGCAAAAGGGGATATTCTGACATGAACCTAGCACATTTTGCCATGAAAGCTGTAATTATTCATACACCCAGCTTGTATTAGGTTGACGAACAGGCGAGGGGTCCTGTTTCGGAGCGCGAGTGGGGACGGGTTATGAGAGGCGGGAACCGCATGCTGGATGTAGAGAGCGCGGAGGAGGGTGGGCGTGGGAAGCCAAAGGCAGAGCAAAACGCGCGCAGCCGCCAGGTGGAGCGAGGGCTAATGAACGCGGGCGGAGGCCGCTGCGTAATCCGACCGCGCGGTGCCCGGAGGCGCCACCGCTGCGTCGTGCTCAAAGGGCTCAGCCCGCAGGCGGCATGCCCCGCCCCCCCCCCCTGATCCCGACCGCCTTCACCCTCCGCCCCGCCTCCGGCGGCCGCCAGCGTCACCCTCACTGTCACCATTGCCAGCACAGCCACCGCCACCACCATCACCAACTTCACCGCCACCGCCATCGCCACCTCTACCTCCTCTACCGCCACTGCCAGCACCCACCCCCACATCCACCATCACCACTTCAACATTTTTCTTCTCAACTATCTTCAGCTGCACTGCTTCCTTCACCACATCGACCCTCCTCTTACTCTACATCTTCCAACTCCATCTCCTCCATCACCACTGCCACCACCACAATCACCTCCTCCTCCTCCACCACTTTCAGCACCTCCACCACCTCCTTCCCCACTATCGTCTTCACCATCACCACCGCTGCCAACATCGCCTCCGCCACGGCCACCACCCCAAACCTCCTCCTAACCTCCTTCAAACCTGCTTCGCCTCTACCGCCACTGCCCGTACCTCCGCCACCTCCACCACCCAACATCAGCACCACCTCCCCTACACCCGCCTCCACCACTACCATCACTACCTTCACCGCTACCGTCACCACCATCGCCTCCTCCACCCTCTCCTCCAGCTCTACCTCTTGCACCTCCTTGACCTCCATGTTCTCCTCCCCGACCACTACAATCGCCATCCCGCCGTGCCCCTAGCAGCGCTCTCCGTCCCCGATGGTCGTGCAACGTAGCTCCCGCGCACGCCACGCCCGGGGCGGCACGCGCCTCCGGCCCTTCCGCACGCCCACCCTCACCTCCACCCACACGCCCACCCGCTCGCCTACGCGCTCGCCCGCTCGCCTGCACGCGCCGCAGCACCGCGGCGCACGCGGCGGAGCCGTCCTACGCGTCAGGGCCCACAGGTGCTGCGACAGAGGAACAGACGAACAGACGAACCTGCGCACCCGCCCTGGAATCCACCCGCTTTCAGCCGGCGCAATGTTTGGCCAAGCTCTTAGAGGATTTGGTGGTCATGTTTTTATATTTTTGTTTAGTTTTGGGATGAAAAACAATAGGAGACAGAATTTGGTATTAATGAATGAATCTTGCAGAAAATGATCCATTGCGTTACAGAATTCTGAGTAAGGAAGGAAGGAATATAAATTGTCGGACCAACTATTCTTTTTACTTCGGTTTTGAATACGGCACGCAGAAGAGCTGACGTTCAAACAGAGGGACTCGTGAACTACGAGCAGCATAAAACATTCGCGCGGTGTCTTTATAGGGCTGGAAACGATGTTTGCTAAGGGTGTGCGGGATTTTTTATTACTTTAGTGATCTGTAATTGCACTTAACGGTGATAATATTTTAAAATTTTGCAATAGGTTGCAACGTCATAAAACAACCATAAAAACAATGGATGCATTAAGTAATAAAATACTGTGTAGTGAAAGATGAAATAGAGAAAGCTAGTAAACAACTGGTAGTCCCTACTGGTTTCTTGTCAAAATGGAAGTAACCAACACACTCACCCTAATTTGCTCTGGCTGTAATGTCGGTGAACAAGGCATCGTCTGGGATGCGACATGGTTTCGCCGTAATGGTTAGACGGGCTAGCTGATGCAGGGAGCTGTGGATTGTAGGTAGTAAATTTGCTTGCGGCACTACTTACCTTGACAACTCAGGATTGAAGTTAACGTTCGAAGGACCATCACCTGTTTTGTCATAAGGCAAGGTGAGCGCCTTTGGATAATCTGAAAATGGATCTGACATCCTAATGGAAGCTATCGTGAAGGGAGATTTTAGACTATGAAACTTGTTTAAACAAATTATAATTAGAATCAAGTGAATTGTCACAATGGTCACAATAGTACACTGACTTTCAAGTAAGGATGACAGTTGTCCTTGTTAATTAAGAATGCTGAATAGTTTACTCATATGAGTATGAAATGCAGTCATTAATGCTACTAAATGATTTAAAGTAGATTTCTGGATTTAGCTGTTGGAATTTACAGTTATTGTAAATAAAGCTTCTTTGTGATAAAGAAGGCTGTGTGAGAGTAATTATTGAATTTAGAAATTTTGACAAGATATTGAAGTAATAATATTATACAATAAGTTGTATGATGAACTCGTGGAAATGTGACGCGATTGTTGCGCATACTAAGAAGCGGCATAGCCAGATCGCACCATGCCACTAGCATAAACAGTTAAATATGTAAATATACAAATGAAAATAAATTATTTGTACAGGCCTGGTATGAACTGTGTGACAAGAGCATGCAATGCAGATTAAATGATCTGAAGTAAAAACTTGCTCCGACAATGATCATTTGCATTTCTGGGCGTATTGCAGCTTAAAAATAATACGAGACGTAATACGAGAACCTATTGAAATACCGCTTAAAACATTGAAGCATCAAAACGGCCACCAAGTTATTCTACCTGACTCGCTGCACATCATTGCAGATGACACGTCATAGCAGATAGTTGTTTTTGTGGAGTAACCCGGGCACACTCCTCAAAATGCACTCTCATTGTTGGTGTTACAAAAACGAAATGTTTGCAAAATGTTCCAGAGGCTTTCGGGTGTTCTTTATGATTATTATTTGTCATCCATAAACTGGAATGACTGTATAAAACTCATTAAATCGTTCTGCCTTAACTGATTGGCATTCGTGTTGGAGAGTTGGATCACATGCGTTTACAATATAGGAGATATTTACACTTTATTAATTTTCTTGCATAAAGCTATATATTAGTAATCTGGTACCGTATTATTTTTCACTAGCGACTAATCCCATACCTGTACGTCCAATTGTGAATTTTCCTGTTACTGTGTAATAAATATGCTAAATGCGATGTTAAATGACGTTTTAAAATTTTGCCATGAATGTATGTATTGCCTGAACTCAAAACCCTAAATTTCTTTACGGTACCTGCTAATATGCTGTTTAATACGGAAAGTATTAATTGAGATTTGCTGACGAACTTCTGGACTGCCAGCAGTTCACGCTAGCGTAGTGGTCACGTCAAAGCCGTCATTTCTGTATGTGGAGCATTCGAGTCCCAAAATACAGTCGACGGCCAATCGATGTTCAGGGCACAATATTTGGCGAAGAGCAGAGGAAGTTCTTCGTGGTTTGTGATTGCGTTGTTGTTGATTGTGATGTCAAACGGTGATATTTGCTCTAGTCAGTGTTTAAATTTCCGATAAATGGCATTTGCAGTGAGAACGCCTGGTTCGCAGAGAGCAGTGAATTTCGAAGCATTTCTAAAATGTCGTTATCGATGAGAACAGTTAATTTATCTGAAAATTTATTTGTTTCTCTTATCATAAATTCATCAGAACGTGTTCTGAAAAATAGAATTAGAGCAATTCCTTTAAAATAGCAAAATATCATTTTAACATCCAAAATTCTCATGCAACGAGTTGCGAATGGTGAGGCCAAAAGGCCTTGTAAAATGACTCGGTTTTCTTATTTAAAAGGTTATACCATTGCTCCTGATACAGGAAGCACGTTTAATTACACTCATACAGAATGCACTTGTATCTCTTATTTGCCGATCAAGCAAGGCATTGTGGAAGAATTAGGATATAGGAAGAATTAGAGTATAGGAAGAATTAGGGTATAGGAAGAATTAGGGTATAGGAAGAATTAGGGTATAGGAAGAATTAGGGTATAGGAAGAATTAGGGTATAGGAAGAATTAGGGTATAGGAAGAAATAGGGTATAGGAAGAATTAGGGTATAGGAAGAATTAGGGTATAGGAAGAATTAGGGTATAGGAAGAATTAGGGTATAGGAAGAATTAGGGTATAGGAAGAATTAGGGTATAGGAAGAATTAGGGTATAGGAAGAATTAGGGTATAGGAAGAATTAGGGTATAGGAAGAATTAGGGTATAGGAAGAATTAGGGTATAGGAAGAATTAGGGTATAGGAAGAATTAGGGCATAGGTAGAATTAGGGCATAGGAAGAATTAGGGCATAGGAAGAATTAGGGTATAGGAGGAATTAGGGTATAGGAAGAATTAGGGTATAGGAAGAATTAGGGTATAGGAAGAATTAGGGTATAGGAAGAATTAGGGTATAGGAAGAATTAGGGTATAGGAAGAATTAGGGTATAGGAAGAATTAGGGTATAGGAAGAATTAGGGTATAGGAAGAATTAGGGTATAGGAAGAATTAGGGTATAGGAAGAATTAGGGTATAGGAAGAATTAGGGTATAGGAAGAATTAGGGTATAGGAAGAATGAGGGTATAGGAAGAATTAGGGTATAGGAAGAATTAGGGTATAGGAAGAATTAGGGTATAGGAAGAATTAGGGTATAGGAAGAATTAGGGTATAGGAAGAATTAGGGTATAGGAAGAATTAGGGTATACGAAGAATTAGGGTATACGAAGAATTAGGGTATACGAAGAATTAGGATATAGGATGAAATATGGTACAGGAAGATATAGGACTGAACCCGCCACTAGAAACGAGTGTGCGCCCGGCTTTGGAGGAAGTAAGTGAGAGCTTCACAAGTTCTCTCATTTGTAGCGCGATCGTCTTTCTCCTTGGTCCCACCGCCACGTGACAGTTCGCCACAGCTGGGAAGAGTGTAAGGGGGCGGAGTGGGAAGAATGGTGGGGGAGGATACTGAGCGGGGCGGATAGAAACAGTGCTTGGGGAACGGAATGAAGTGGGGTGGAACGAGGCAGAACAGGACAGGGCAGAACGGGACGAGGGGGGTTGTAGAGAGTCACTGCAGGGATCTCTCTCTCTCTCTCACTCTCTCTCTCTCTCTCTCTCTCTCTCTCTCTATATATATATATATATATATATATATATATATATATATATATATATATATATATATATATATATATATATATATATATAGTGCGTGTGTGTGTCTGGTCTGTTTATCATTCTGTCTTTCTATCTATCCATCTATCTATATGTCTATCTATTTATCTATAACTATTATATATATATAACTATCTATTTAGGGGTCGATTGACGGCCTTGGCCTTTTATATATCCCATTTTTCATGTCACTTTATCCTACACATCTTTTCCTCCGTTTCTCTTTTTTCGATGACTTCAGTTATTGCCATGTTCCATGTCTTTTTTTGGTCTTGCCCTTGATATTCTTCGATTAGATATCCATTCCCTAACCTTTTGTGGAAGTCTATCAACCTTCTAAAATATCAATACCATTTTAGTTTTATTTCGATCGCCTCATTCAAGAATGTTTGAACTTTCATTATATTTCTTATTTTGTTTAACAGAAATTTACATTTCGTTAGAACATCATTTCTGTTGCTTGATGTTTCTCTTTACGAGGATATAAATAAAATTATTTCCATCTTACCCACAGATACATTTCTTTCCTTTTCCTAGTATATCATTGTGATGAATACTAGAAGAGGCGGTTTCTTCCGCTAGTACTCTATAGGATATAATTATTCAGCATTTGTTTTATTTTTTCCTTCACATCAGTCAAGTAATTTCATTTCTTCAAAGTTTGGTTTCAGTGTTTTTTCCTCATTTTTGCACTTGAGGTAATTACCCACGCCATGCGCCAATTACCCGTGGAGGGAAAAATCCTTCTCTTTTGACCGTCACGCACCAGTTTATCGTGTTGCCCGCTGCCGAGCTTATCGTTCTAGAAATACGATAATATGTAATGAAACGAAAAATATTTCGTCCGAAAAAAACGTTAGTTAATTATTACTAGCAACATCCGGAACTGTTCATAGATTTTGTTCGTACTGTTCATGGCATATATTAATTTATATTCCAAATTATCGTGCGCCCTTTTAGGATGAGATATAAATAAAAGGTGTTGGAAACAACATTGATTGGTTGTGACAGCTCGTAACTTATGCACTTATTCCAGGAAAAAAGTATGTTTTCATATGTGATATATAGTCTGCAGATACACATATTTGTGAAGAAAAGTATTTGTGGTATATTCATTTAAACATATTTCTTTCACGTTGTGTGAATACAGTAATGAATGCAGCATATTTATGAATACAGAATATTTTTTATGAAAATCGTAAAGTAGCGTGACTAGATTTCGTTTAATTTACTAAGAACTTAGTTGATTACATGTTATTATGTCATAGCGCTCAAATGCATCGTCAATATGCTCAAATGCATCGGCCCATAAGTGGGTCGTATGGTATCAGACACGTCCAAATAACTTGGGAAAACGTTGCTGCCACAAAAAAAATCGTCTTCTTTATCACACATCAACATAACTGTGAATTTAAATGAGTTGTACATTCTATATTTTCTTCTTTTTGTTTATTATTTTCATGATACATATTCATAAGTATTGTATTTGATTTTTAAAATAGTCATTTTCCTCTTCAGGAACGAATCTTTTAATCCTTTTCCCCATAATTTTTTACGAGTTCCAAATTCTTGGAGCATTATTTTTTACACCACCATTTTCTCTTATTTAGTTGATTTTTTGATTATTCTATATTACCAGCCGACTCCTGGGCTCCGAAGCACTCAAAATGAGTCTTCCCCTGGATGAGTCCTTTTATCTCCCAACCCCACTTCTTGAGACCTTTTTCGTGTATTTTCCGCTTCTGGCCTCGATTTCTCGCGTCCTCAGCCAACCGCGAGTTTCGCCCAAATCGTGGTTCCTCTCGCATCTGAAATCTTCCCCTCCACCTCAAGCATCAGCCTATTTGTCCATCCACTTTCTTCTGAGCGCCTCCCGCCCCCATTCCACTGCTATTCTTCCTCCCCATCGCCACGCTCCCAAAATCCCACTATGCCCTGCCCGTCGCCCACACCGCCTCTCCGACCATCTCCCCGCCATCTCCCCGCACATCTCAACGCCCATCACCCGGCCTCTCCCCGCAATCTCCCGGCCCATCGCCCCTTCCAATTTCCCAGCCGTCTCTCCGACCTCCCCGCCATCTCCCCGCACAGCATCCAGCCTTTCCCCGCAATCACCCGGTCCAGCGCTCCCACCCAGCATTTCCCCAGCCATCTGTCGGACCATTTCTCCGTCCATCACCCTGCCAATCGCCTCCACCATCTCCCCAACCATCTGTCCGACCGTTTCCCCACCATCTACCCGCACATCGGCACTGCCATCTTTCCACTTATCTCTCCGCCCATCGCCCCACCATCTCCCCAGGCGGAGGGGGTGCGGGCGCAGAGGGTGCAGGCGGAGGGGGCGCGGGCGGTGGAAGCGCGGCCTGGTCGCGGGCGGGGCGGGGGCGGCGTGGGTGCGGGCGTGTTCGAGGGCGAGGGAGGACGTGAGGAACGTCGGCGGAGGCGGTTTCGTGCGTCGCCGCGCCTCTAGCGCTCTGGCGCGACAATGGCGATCGATGGCACCCGCATCCCTCGCCGCCGCTGTGGTCGCAGGCTATTTGCTTTAGCTGCTGCCTCGCAGCGCCTTCCCAGACAGGCTGCGACCACGAGGTTAGGGGTCGGAATGGTTCAGAGGAAATGAATCATGGGCTGGTTGATGACGAGGAGAGAAAAGAAAAGTGGTCATGGAGAGAGATGCGCCAAGAACGAGAGTAATGATGGGATGTTGAGGTAGTTCACGGTTCTGTCTTTTCTAAACAGATTTTTTGAAACTTTTAGTTGAATCTGTAACTCTGTTTGACGACTCTTTGAGGAGTAGAGTTGAAAAGCAGGAGAAGAGCTAAGTGAAAAAAAAGATGGTGTCGAAGAGTAGCATAAGAGAAGAAGATGAGGGTCCAAATATTTCATGAATCGAATGACAAAGTAGATTATGAAGGGAAGTGGTGGTGGGTCACGGTTAATGTTTGGAGGTGATGGAAATGACGTGTGGTTAAGGTACGGAGAGGGATGAAGTCGAAGTAAACAATTAAAGAGAATATGATAATGATTTTACATTTCATAGCAGACGGTTTTATTAAGATCATTGTAATAATACTCTTAATCATTGAGGATGCTCACGTAATATTTTCATTCCAGACGAGCAAACATGAATTTAATAAAAGAAATTTTAAAGTAATGAAATGTGTTACAAGGATGTTACTTTGATATTCATTTATAGTTCACTATAACATACTCAAGGCCATTGTATTTACTTCACTATTGGACACATTACACTACTGGGTAGTTGTTGAATTGCGTGGATTGTGACGTGGTAGTTTAGATTCCACGTTATCTTTAACGGAGCAGATGGTGATGCTGACCTACTTTTACTTGTTTGCTGTTTGCATTCTGCTGTTCCTTGTATTTCTGTTTTCTCATTTCCAAACCCTTGTTTTTTCGCAACAGGAGTGAATCTTCCGAGATGGCTCGGTCTTTCGAGTCCTCTGGAGTTTCGCTTTGTTTTCTGTCGTTCGTATACTGCGCTTCGCATTGAGGACTTTCGATTGTTGGTGAGGAATGCCTCTCGGTGGAATTTTAAGCCTCAATGCGGTGTTCTTTTGTTCGTTTTTGTTTTGAACAACAACTTCCCCTATTGTTGCCACTCGGTTGTAAAATGTTTTTCGTAAGAAACAATGGAGACATTTTTGGTTGATATTAGAGGTAAGTTGATAAGACAAATAGACATTTAATTAAATGGACATGATATAATGTCAATTTGTTATTATACTGGATGTTCCGTTTTGGGAGAACATAAACAACATTTATTTCTCAGAAAAATATTTTTTAAGATTTAGTTAAGTTAAATTTTCGTGAACGTTAAAATGCGAACGTTAACTAGGTAGATTTGACTGGTTATTTTGTTTGTGACTCAAAAACAAATTTAATTGAAAAAACAACTATTTCCTTGTATGCAAACAATGTTATGGTATTTTAAGCAAGTTTTCTTGATTTTGTTAACACAGTGGTGATGAATAACAGTAACGATCATATAATTATGGGTATTAATATACGAGTATGAAGTGATATTACGATACGAGCCACGAACGGCAGTCGTTAACTTCATACCAATATATTGGTTCCATTACTTTCTCCAAATTCCTTAATTCGATACGAATTCATTGAATTCCATTGATTTTCATTACTTTTTCTACGAATAATGATTACTATTGTAAGTGAAACTTTTACACTGAACATCGTGACAGCTTTAATGCAGTAATTAGCCAACGCCGCCTAGCAGAGAGCCAGGTGTTTCACGTGGCATTGGTTCTGCCTAAACACAAGCCGACTTTAAATTAGCAGTACACGAGTTATCATTCAATTTACTAAAGAAAAATCGTCACAGTTTAGAATATGTTCTTATTTTGTAAATACTTAATAACTACTTTAGTTCCCATTGGCCACTTCAGTACTCGGATGTCTTTCTGAGTTCTGGGAACAGGAGAAGGCATGTGTGGTTTACCTCCCAACTCACGGGTTGCCTCGACACACTAAAATACACAATCCAACGAAACGTTTAATAGAACAAAGATCAATGATATTTACGATTCGATGTTTGGTTTGTAAACTTCTCTGAGGTTTCTCAAACATCTGCACAGTAATGAAGCTCTATCATAATGACTATCATTATACTGGAGCTTCACCCTTATAATGACAGAATTTTAAAACGTAAATAGAAAATAATATGTACTCAATGTGAGAATGGTAGATTTACTTTCTCGCTGCCTCTTACGCAGTATAGAGCAAGTATTGTAATGCCGAGTGAAAATTTCGGTAGAAAACATCTTATTGCCAGAACTTCGTAACGAAAAATCGGATAAATCTTGTGGTCAGAATCCATGTTTTGTGGTTCCTCGATACGGAGAAAATGGATAAACGGCAAAACTGTCTGTCCGTTCGTCCTTCCGTCCGTCAATCCGTCGCCCTTCTGTCTGTGAACAACGTAACTGCTAAACCGTATGGGGAATTTTCAACAAAATTGATATGCCTCAATTTATCTGCTGATGTCGTGCCCGCCTTTAATTTGAGACCTATATTTTATTTTTTAAAATTATTTTCTTTACATGAAGCCTTAACATATTAAAAAGTTTCAAAAAATGTCTCCAAATTTTTTGATTCAATTTTGACCTTGAATAGCGCTTAAGAGAGCGGTGTATGTCTCATTTTCATTGAAATTTCTAATTTTTTGAAAATATTCAAAATTTTAGTTGTTGTAACACGCTGAAAAAAATTGTTGAGGTTCTCTAGGAGAATTTATTCAAATGCTGAAAATTCCGGGCCCATGCTTTCACAAGGCGATATATTGGATGGCCTTCAGTTCTGGTTGTTGAATTTATAAGAAAAAGTATCCTCGCTTGTCTATATAATTCTGTGCTGCAAATATTATAACATCAGATTGATTTCTTTTGTAATAATAAGAAAGTGCTACTGTACCTCACTATCGAAATGATTGCAGTTATGCACCGAAGGGTCTTCGTTTGAATGTGTTTCGGCTGTTCCAACTGATGACAGAAGTGAGAGCAGAAATTGCAATATTGTAATATTACATAATCGATACTACTAATGCCAGAAAGTAGCAGGAGTGTTGTAGCACATTTAGTTTTAACTTACAAGTGGCTAAAAAAGACCGCAACGTGTAAGTTGGTTTATTTAAGTAATAAACATGGACATATGTTTTAGTAACGTGTAATAAACTGTAGTTTTTATATTAGATCGCCTTTTTAACATTTTTACATAATTTCTAACAGCATGTCTAAATTATTACTTCTATTGTATTGACTTTGGAAGTATACTTTCCTTCGCCCAAAAAAAGTGCCGTTTCATCTACTGCAAGAATATTAATTTTAGAAATTTAGTTGACTACAAACCCTTAAATAGTATTTAAAATCAATCAGATAAGGTAAATATTTTTTTTATTCCATCATAAAAATTAGACTACTTCATCTTCTATCGCGTGGAGAGATGAACGTTTTAGCTCGTGTATAAACTTTTATTTTAGTCATTTGAACCATAAATATAATATTACGCACATTTAGAAAATAAAAGTCGGTTTTAGAAAGTTTAAAAATTTCAAAACTAATGGCATGTTGCTCTGCTCAAATGGCATGCAGCGAATACAGTTGTCAATGTATATTGTTTAATATTTTATTTTTTAATGAAATAATACAGTATTTTTAAAATATTAGCGATGAATGATTCCTATACGAAAGGAAGTTTGGACTATTACAAAGGCTGCATCGCTATTTAAACCAGTCGTACTAAAACAGCACGTACTTTCTCGCCCGAAATTTCACGCAAATTTGGCGAAAAGTACTCAAATCTTCAAAACATTGTACCTGACCTTACTTAAAAATCTATCTTTAAGAAATAGACGCAGAAAATATTTTGAAGTTTGGCTATTTTTGAAAAAATCAACGTTTCAACGAAAATGAGACCTACACCATTCTCTTAAACGTCTTCCACACTATCTATCAACAAAATGTAATAAAAAACGAAGGAGCAATTTTTTAAAAAAATTGGAAAATGTTCCAGAGGCTTCATATAAAGTATCACACAAAATAAAAATATCGATTCTAAATTCAAGGGGACGCGACATCCGTGAAAGGGGTTGAGGAATATCAGTTTTGGTGAAAATCAGCTGAACGGTTTAGCAGCTAGGGTTGATTGACGGACAGACAGACTGACGCAGACATACGAAGACAAACTGACGGACAGACCTTTTGCCGTCATTCGATGTTTTGGTATCAAGGACCTACAAAACATAGATTCTGGCTAAACCACGCAATAGAGGATTTTTTTCTTCAAATTTAGCAACTGGATTTATCTACTTTTTCGTTACCAGGTTCCTGTAAAAAGAGATTTTCGCCAAAAATTCGTCTTTTTTCGAGCAGCATTACATAGCTTTCTCTCTACTGCGTACGTGGTAGGAAGAAAATAAAAAATTCCTTACGTGACCACATTTACAGCTTTAAAATAGTCCCTCAATTAATGGCTAGAAAAAGTTTAAATTATTTTAAAGATCAATGATTTTGCGACTTTCAGTTGAAATGTTTAAGTATGACAACGAGCAATGTAATTCACCAAAATAAAATAATCGAAATATATCGTATTTCAACATATTAGATAACGTATTTAAAAATGTAGTTTCCATCACGTTAAAAATAATCACAAAACATTCATTATGTTTGTAGATGATATCTTATTAGTATATGGTACGCATGTGTTTTCAGTATTAAAATGTTCTGTGTTCATAACATCTCTGAATTTCGCGCACTTGTTTTGCAACTAGAATTTGATTGCGACTACTCATTTTGCTTCACTAATAATTACATTCTGATTTGCATATTCCAACTATCCATCAGACCATTACAGTATATAGCAAAAGATACGAAACAAGACTTGAAAACCACCTAAATTAGCTTGCAGTGAACATCGGGACAACAGTGAAGTCATCAGAAGATTGAAAGGACACCACTTCTTAGATTTCGGCCATAGATATAAATAAAGTAGTAACAAAGATGACAATGTAATGCAACGGTCATTGAAAATATGTAATCGCTGAATTAAGTTTTAAAAAATTGAATTTTTGTCTGAGAAGTACTATCAAAGGACTGCTCTTCACTGAATTTATTTTTATTTCTAAATAATTCACCGAATGTTAATGTAAAGAACAAATAGTGAATAAACAGTTGATTAAAAAAATAATAATTTTCCTGAGATTGGTAAAGAACCGCATGATTCTTCTGTCGTGTGTGACGAATGATGCCCAGTACAGGATACATTTCAGCAGCGACCTGCGCGAGAAAAATCGCCGCCCCTTGAGACCCTCACATCCTAGATTGTTTATTGCGCTAATTACGTATGCATTTGCGTTCTTATCCAGACGGCGAATCGCTTTCCACGCAGGTACGCCCTGGTTGCCGTATTGCGCGAGGCTCTGATATTAAAGTGGATATGCAGGGCAGTATTTTTGTAGAGACGTGAAACATCGCCTTCCAGAGACTTGCGTGAAAGTTTTCCAAGCGTCACTTGCGGTTTAATGTATTCATACGAGCATATAAACTTCCCCTTTGGGAACTTGCATATCATGCACTGCAGTGTTTGAAAACTACGCTCAGCAAAAAGGGGAAAAAGTACGTAGATCACGGGTAGTGTGTGTTGGTAATTGGAAATGCTTGAAATAAACACGCTTATTTAGATGATACAAAAACAATGCATTTGTTTTTACAATTTTTTAACAATCTATATATTTAAAAAAATAAGATATTCTGCCATGGCTTCGTTTAGAGCTTCTACTGAACCGATTGTAGTATTTTTTCCTTTAAACGAAAGAATGTGATCCCTAGATGTGTTATCATATATTGTTTGTGTTGATTCATCAACATTTATGGTGTAAATTAATTAATTAATTCATTCTTTAATATTACGTTTATCAATAGTCAATTGTTTTTTCCAAAGAGTGGCTGCTTAATGGTGGCGCTGCTTGATGCTTTATTTTGATTGTTGAGATTTGTTCACAATTTGTCAAGGTTTTGTTTCAGTGTAATAATTACATTGTGGTGTTGACAGTTTGCATGTATTTGCTTTTATTAAGTACTTTGTACAGAGCATTCGAACAGTGAGTTTTGCTCGGTTGTACTGAAGTAATGAAGTTGTTCACAGGTTATGTCGAATTCCGAATCCTTGCCCACGCGCCCCAAAAGACGCAAACGTACATTAACTGAGCGCAGGGAAAGAGAAATTCAGCGTAGATGTCGTGAGGTCATTTCGTTTTCTGTTGGGTCATCATTGTCTATGAAATGTCAGTTTTGTTCTGATTTGTACTTCCCATGTGAGAAAAATTCTGCAAACCAGTTTACTCTGTGTTTCTTAAATGGGAAAATAAGTTTACCTTCGAGCAATATACCAGAGGAAAACGAACAGTTGCAGAAATAATAACCGCCAGTATAATAGTGCTCTTTCTTTTGTGTAATTTGGTGCCGATATTACAATGCCACCTGGTCGTGGGCCATACGTGTTCAAAATTTTGGGAACTCCACATCACAAAATATCTTTGTTACACCCTGAAGATCAAAACAATGCAACATATTGTAAACATTAGTCTGGGCACAGTATTTTACATTTATCTCAGATCTCACCGTCAAATTTTGACGGGTTCTCACTAGTCCATTTTATTTTTGTGTGTGTATTGGTTCGAAGTATCTCTGGAACGTCTAAGTAGATTTCAATGCGTTTTTTACTGAAAGGAAGACTGATGTGATCGGCATTTTTGGCAACTTTTTTCATTTTTTTATTTAAAGAATAATGTTATTTTTATACAAATCTATAGTTTTTTTGGAATCTTAATTAACTTTTGTACCTGAGGCCTTCAATGCAATAGAGAAGATGTTTACATAAGATTTCATAAATATTACTCCTATTTCTCTACCCTACACCTTAGATTGAAAGTTTTTCAATTTTTTACCAATAATCTGAACAGCATGAGGTCATCCGTCATTACACATTAAAGTATTTTTTAAAGACCATCTAATTTCCTACTAAATGCATTCTAAGCCATTCTAATAGCGTCATTACGCCTTGAGTAATTGCGATCCAAATTGTTATTAGAAGTTTACTGTGAGTATGCAACAATGCTTCTATTTACAGATGCCTTTTTACAAGTTGGTGGTTACGAAGGTGACCTTAGCAAATACTATATAAACAATACTCGACACTTTGAACATTTATCATACTATTAAGGGAAGACGACTGCTCACTAGCGAAGCTGTTGACGCGACCGGGAAAATCGGCAACAAATTCAAATTTCAATACATAAACAAAATGTTTGGAGTTCTGTGGTTTCTAATAAACTTATTTACACTATTATATATAACTTAACATCCGTGGATAAAAATACCATTAAATAATATTTATTCGTCACTTTCTAAAAATAAAAGCGGGAAAAGTTGAAAATGGGGTGTATATGGAGTTTTGTGGCACCCCTAAACCCATTTTAAAACTTTTATTGGAGCCGATGTTGTTCGTAGATAGAAAACTAACTTTTTTCGCTAAGCCATTGAATTCAATTTTTTTCGATAGAGGCATTACAATATCTACCTCGTTCTAATCTTTCGAATTCTCGCATTCACCCCAAATGGTCTCTCCGTCGCATTAAAGCCGCAAAAAAGATTGTTGCACATACGGTACTCCCAGGGAGTAAAAAACCCTGAAGGTGGAAAAACTTTTCCTGTGGACGAGTAAATGCTAATCTAATAATTTTTTCCAAACTAGTTTCCTGGCGCGGACGTCATGCATTCTCCTTCCAGTGTTTGGCCTCCTCAGCACCTGAAATCGAACAGCGTCACAAAATATCGTCCGCACCATCACGTCTGCGCTTACTTTTTGGACGATTCTTCTCATTTTCCTTAAGGATAATATTGCTCCACGCCTACTTTAGCGACACGCTATACTAAACAATCCATGGGTCAGTACACTAGCTCCTCTCCATGTGAATATGTTGAAGCCATTAAAAATATGTTAAACAAACGAACTGTAGCAGATGCGGCATTTCTCATCTTTGGAAATTTTGAGAACCGCTTTATCATAATGTCATGTTCTCAAGGATCTTGGCAGCTATTACAACTGGTGCCTATTCTGGCTTTATTCTTCCCCTTATTACTATTACGCCACATAAATGATTGATATTTATTGATTTCCATCTTGTCCATTATCTTTAAATATTTTTCTTTGAGGGGTTTGTCTCTCCCCGATTTCTTGAACATTTTTTGTCTCAAATTTCATGTTAAGTAGCATCAGATGATCAGTGTGTGTGTTATTGTGCGTGTCTTGCATAGTTTTCTTTGCAATGCTTCTTACTACATTTACAATGCTATTGTTTCCCATTATTCGGTCAGATTTAATGACCTGCTTCATTAGTGGGTCATATTGATGACTGACTAAATGTTTTCTCATCCCGACTATTACGTGACAAACTTTAAAAAAATATTATTATTATTATTACTATTACTATTATTATTATTATTATTATTATTATTATTATTATTATTATTATTATTGAATTCACATAGAGCAAGTGTTAACATTGTTATTGTTATTATTATTGTCATTACTCGTAAGTGTAATTTATAATTATTAAATTATAAGTATATAACTATTTCTATTACATCAGAAATTAATTTGACTTGCGTTCCTGGACCTACGATTTTATAGAGCAAGTACGGGGTTTCTATAAAAGATCCGTGTAAATGATCAAACACAACAACCTGCTGCATTAGCGCCTACTGTCTCACATTCCCTTTGTGGCTTGCCAGTCTCAAGTGCGAGAGGTAGCGCGTGCAACTCAGCGCCAGCGGGAGAGCGAAATGCGGGGTGAGAGACGTTCTAATGGCGCAGTGCAGCTAATGAGTTGGTGTCCTCTTTGTCGGCTTCGCACGCGCTCCCTCTGCACATCGCATTTGGCCAAGTGCATGAGACCCGGCGCCTCGCGTTGCCAGCAAAGGCAAAGGTATCGGGAAATGCAGTCGGGCGCGACAGGCGGCATAGGAAGTTGGACATTTCCAAAATGGAATTAGCGTTAGTTAACTTTTTCAAAAAGAAAATACTTTCATGCAGACATATTGAGTATTCAAGAAGGAATGAAAGTAACGTTTAAAAGGTCCAAAGTTTTAAACACCCGGCATTCAATTGGATTCTCGTTAATATTTCTGCTCATTATTTGACATTGAAATGTGAAAGCCTACATTGCATTTCTGCTGTCTTTTAAACCAAAATAGGATTTTTGACGTTGTATCAGAACAAAACTGACAACAGTAATGTATGGCATATGATCGAACTTAAATGTTTCAATGTTATGGTCGATATGGAAATTAAATATACAATGACGACGTTTTGTAAATAGAATTGAAAGGGAAGTGGGCGGTAATAGAGTACTATTTTTGTTATAAAAACGTTCTTGATCTACTATTTTAGAAATACAAATAATATGTCTTCCCTTCTAGAATAATTAGGAAAATTCTTAGGAGCTGTTCGGTCTATTTCGGAAAGAGTCATCATTAAAGAAATTGTCTCCCCGGCTGTTCAGGGACTTGTGGCGGGGTGCCCAAGTGCGTGGTGTTGTGTTTGTGGCATGAGGGGAAGTACCAATCCCTCTAAACCTTAATCTTCTTATTATGCAAGCGGAGTCACAACATTCGGCGTCTTTCGCACCCCAGCTTCAATCTTTGATTTTCCGGTCTGTCATTGGCTGCATTACACCTTCTTTCCATTAGAGTATAGATATACCCCTCTTTACGTGCATTGGGGGTTGCCAACTCCATACTTTTAAAGGCCGTCTTTCTCTCATGATTCTTGTTAGGTAGTCGCACCAATTTAGACGTGTCATTTTAGATGTGTATGGCAATACCCATTTGCAGTTTCATAGTTTCAATTACTATCGTAACATTTATGTCTTTTTACAGATCCGTCTCCAAATCTTCATTGTCTTTACTATTGCCGTCAACCATTTTTGTTTTTTTTAATCTTCTTAAAGAATACCTTTCTTGAATCTCCTTAAATACTTAAGCTCCATTTAGTGATATGCTTTTCACTTTTGCCATATATATATATTGTTACGACGCCGCTTCCTTGCTCTAGATGTGATTGACGCCGGCCCTGGCGTAGCTCAATCGATTAATTGGATGGTGGAAGGAAGTTGATGAGAATGGTCTTAATCAAATTGAAGTTGTGCTAGATAAATAAATGTGGGCTTTATTTCTGACAGGTGTCAGAGAAGTTACATTGAGAATTTGAAGTTGAATTGGTCCTGCCTAATGAGCTCATAAAAAAAGATAAGATTAAATTAAATAAAATTAATTTACAAATGGAGTCCTTATTCCTAATCACAATAGCCACTGCGCGGCAACGCTTACATGCGAGAAGTTTTGTACTTAATTTTCTTTTATTTAAAAGTTCAAAACGCTTGAAGAGCAACCCGTGCGTAGGTTTACTTTGCCTGATGGCGAGAGAAACCAGCGCTCCAGCGGCGGGATTCCCTCGGGTCGGTGACCTCAACAGCTGGCGGCGGCAGGCTCGTTGAAGGGCGGCTTTTGGCGGCCGGGACCGCGGCACAGGCGGCGGTCGCAGGGTGGGCAGCGTCAGACCGCATCTGCTAGAGGAAACCCGTATTGTCGGGGCCGTCTCCACCTCTTGATGACGATTAGCGGCGACTCCGCATCAGGTATCGTTTGGCAGCGTGGCTCCGTAAGATGACGAAATAATCACGGGCCGTTTTGCGCACCGTGGCGCGATGATCGCGCATCAAAACACCGACAATCTCGGCGGAACAGCCTGAAGCCTAGATAGCACTCTTCACTGTGCGCGAGCCTCGTGAGAAGCTCCCTGACCGAAAATTAGGTCAAGAGTGTGTGCGCGAGCCTCGTGCGAAGCTCCCTGCCCGACAATTAGATCAGAAGTCTATGTTGGGTTTTGGCTCCGTACGTGCGTGCCCTTTGGTTCCCCCTCCCCAAATTACATACTGACTCTTGAAATTACCCCTTCCCCCGTCATTTGTGCTCTGATTGGCCTAAACCTATGGCGTCGTAGCTAATACTTCACCAATCAGATGTCACGATTCCCTAAAACTTTCCGTCAATTCGACCTTTTCCCTCTCACTCTATCTCCAAGCGTGTGCACTTATGCAATAGACTTTTCATAACACTCTTTTCAACAAACAAAGTTAATAAATGGGCCTGTACTTCCCAGTCGGGGGTTCACCTGCGGGGAATTTTCAGCTCCGAAAACAGTGAGGCATTCATAAGAAGGAGGGGCCTCGTGGACGCGCAGCTGTGGGTCGTAAATCCCTTTAGGGACGGGCGATTTCGGAGGGGACCTTCCAGCGGCGGTCGTGGGGTGGAGGGGCGGTGGCGGGCACCGGCGTGTCCTGACACGCAGTTCTCTGGTTCACAAATACTTTTCCTCTTGTACATCATCATCATAATAATAATAATAATATCGTGCCGCCACAATATATATATATATATATATATATATATATATATATATATATATATATATATTCTAATTTTTACTTTAGTTCTAAATAATTGTTCTTCATATATTTGAGTGCAGTAGTCAAATTGCGCATATTACTTTCCCTATTCGATGTTTGATTTTATCTTCCCTACCTCCTTTGTTATGTATAGATGTTCCTAAATAATTATATGTCTGGCAGCACTTTACAACCAACCCATCCTCCATTTCGAGGTCTCTTTCTGGCCCTCATACCACCATATAGTCTGTCTTTTTTAATGGATTTGTAGGTTTGTTTTACTATATTCTTTATTTAATTTTCTTAACATGTAGTGTATGTCTTTAATATTCTGAGAATATCATTTGATCGTCCGCAAAATTTGCTGAATATAATATATCTTCATTTATTTTAATTCCAATATTTTTACATTAATTTTCAAATTGCTCAATGCATCTCTTAAATAGATGTTCGAGAAATACTTATCTAAAAACGACACTGTTGGTGCTAAGCAACATTCTTGTATTAACCTTTTGCTCATTCTTATTTTGTTTGATAGTTTATTTCGTATCTTAACATATGCAATCTTTTCGGAATATAGATCCTTGACGTATACACTTCTCATATGGTACGTACCATCTGGGAAGAGACTGACAGCGCTGCTGGGACTCGCCGAATCACACAAACTGCTCGTTTTCACCCTGCCCTTGAACTACATTGGCTTATGCAGCATTCGTCAGTTCCCGCCCCCCTCCCCTTTTCTCATCCAACCCGGTGCGGGGGGGATGGCAGGCGGGGAAGGAGGAGAGAGGAGGGCTATGCCATGGCGCCACACGACGCCCCGGGTGGGCGCGCAGCTGGGATCGCTTCGCTAATTGGCATCGCGTGCCAAATTGGGAACCCCTTAACCCTACCCCCAGCCACCCATGTCGCGCCCGCGTCACTTTTCGCGAGCCGCCCCCCCCCCCCCCAACCCAACTCAACCCCCCGCTTGCTCGACGCCACGCGATCCACTACACTCGCCCCCCCCCCCCCCCACACACACACACATGCACAGCCTTTGCGACATTCGAGCCGCCAACATAATGGGAGTATTGCTACGTCGGTTTTTCGGTCTTCACTTCCTCCAAACTCACGTTGGCCAAACGTCACCGTTGGCTCGCTCTATTTTCTAACGACTGTCCCCCGCCTACACGCTGTACACTCGTTTGGTTTGGTTTTTTCGTGTTTCCGGACGCATCAACTGCTTTGGTCATTAGCCCCGTTAGTGTAGTGCACGCTTTTCCTCGGGAGATGGCGCTGATCTTCCCCCGACTGAATTCGACCTAGCTGAAAAGCTAGAGTCGAAAATCCTGCCGCCGTGGGGAGTGGGAACCTATGACCTCCCGGTCAGAGGCGCTGCAGTGGCATCAGTTGATGCACTGAGCTACCGCTCCCGGTAAATGTACACTCGTAGAGTTGCGATATTCGTATTGTTGAAATATTTGGTAGGATGCCAACAACCCAATCGAATATCAATACGATGCTTTCTGCATACCACCTCTCCTCCAAACCGCCTAGCCGTTTTTAATGTTTTATTTGTACACCTACCTCCTACCTGTTCTCTTACTCCCATACGACTACTACGCATACTCTCACTCGCCCACACAACAAAGGATTGTGATATTGGAATCGGTAGGATATTTAGTACGGTGCCAACGACAGTATTGAAACGCGAATCTTTACACGCTGCTCTTTTGGTCATGTCGCACCGAATAACCATTCATAACAAACGCACGCACTTATTCAATTATCCAGCCACACACGTACACCTACGATTCTTACAATATTGAAATAAACACGATGTTTTAAATGAAAACAACAGTAGAATGGAGTATCGATACGTCGCTTTCTGCTAGTCATGCCCCCCCCCACACACACACACTCCTCTCCGCTCTTTTGAACAATTACCACACGTAACCCATCCAACAATGGAGATGTTGGAGTTTCAAACGATTCGGAATTCTGTATCAAAACCAAGTTGTTGATCCGTTGACTTTGTTGATCCTCCAGTATCGATTCTTCCCACACTGATTGATTCTGATGATCTGTTGACTGATTGGTTCCCACACTAATTGGTTCTGATAGACTGGTATAAAATTATGATTTCAGGTAAAAAAATTAAAAGACTAATTTAATTTAGAATTTCTCAGAGTATTAAAGAAACGTGCCAAATTTTGGGAATAAGATACTTAAATAGCATTCTGTAATTCGACTCACTGTGATCCTGATCTCTCAATTCGATGAATATCTTTATTGCAGCTTCTTCGGTTGTATATATTTTTGTTCGTACATAAAGTTTGGTTTTTGAATTATTCACACCTCAATAATGAATAAAACAAAATATTACTGTCGCTAAATCACACATTTTTTATCTTTAATTGCGTTATTTTACCACCACCTCGTCGTGCGTAAGTCACAGATCATTTTTCATTTACAATTTTATCCACGAGCGTTGAATCCTTTAATTGAGTTAGGTAGAGACGCGCTATTTTTTGTTCCCCCAAGCTGAAACATCTTTACGTAAACGCTGATCAGCTTTACTCTTAATTAATGCTTCACCTTTTTATTTAACAAATGTCCACGCTAAAAACTTCTCAGCGTATTTATTTTCTCACAATGATATAGATCATAATTAAATTTCTCCTGCTAAATTGTTCTCCAGAGAAATGTGCGAAATTAATGCAGTCCTACTTTCAGCATTTTTCTTCAAATATAAATACTTATTAACCAAACAAAAATTATTAAAGGTTTAAAAATTCTGCTCTTTAGCATTAGGTCTTTACCTAATGGCTCTCTTGCGTATTTGATGCAACGAGAATCTAACGTTATGGCCCTTAATTATGCATTATTAATCTGGTGTCGACTTAGCGGAATTGTGTAGTTAGAATCAAATTTTGATTTTGTTCGTATATTTTACGTGTTTTGAATTTCTGTATGTAATCTTGAGTGGTTTGCTAGAGGTGAGAGAATCAACTGATTATTGTTCATTAGCTGTCTTAAGTGCGCTGAACTGAAAATCGGCTGCTCTAAATTAATAAAAAGATGCTGTGCTGCAAATTTTCATAACTTGGAAAAATGTCGGTCTCTCTCTTTTACTGAGGTAAGGTAGGCGAACATTTACTTATTATTAAAAGTAATTGTTTAACGTCTCAAAGTCTGTCTCTTTCTTTCTCGGTCAGAATGTGATAATTGGACAAAAAAATCGGAAACTTAATTCGCGACACAAATTGCGAATTTAACTAGTGTCACAAAATTTGGCATAAATGAATTATTTAGAAGATGAAATGAGTTTATTAAGCCCCATTATATTGCTTTTCCTCGTGTCACAATGGCAGATTCATGGATTGCATTACAAATATAAGTTGTATCGATCTTGCATTACTGTGGTTCGTATTCTAAGTAAAAATTCAAATGCACCTACCGAAAATGATTCAAATTACCTACCGAAAAATATCAAATGCACCTACCATTTTCTTTATCCCCGCCATTTTATTCATTACTGTTCTATCACTGAGAATCCCTAGAATATTTCTATAAATGCAATATGGAATTAAATAGAACCATAATTCTTAGCTACAAATCTGCATGATGAATTGAAAATTATCCTTATTATATTGCATGAGACTTTTATTTGACATGGAATAATTTATTTTTGTTAGTACATTGCTCGCTCGTTACGTATCCGGAATTGGCCGTACTGGTGTTTCTAGGCAACATCTGTCATACACATCGTAAAGTTTTGCCTCTTTTATGGTCATCAATATCTAAAACTGTGTTACGGATGAAATTGTTTTTTTCTGTGATTTGAAAGTTCCTAGTCGGTCCAGGAATGGAGTTGACTCGGAAACATTTCCGGGCGATGATTTTCTACGATTTTCGGTGTGAATTAAATCAACAACAGTGCATCGATCAACTCATTTCGACTTTTGGTGATGAACCATCGAAAACAACTGTATATCAACTGTATATCACTGGTTTAGTGAATTGAATCATGGCTGCCATTAGCTCACGGACGAAATTAAAGAAGGTCGTCCAAAATCAGCTATTTTGCCCGAAAACATAAATGCTGTGCACGAACTGATTATGCAAGAGCACCATGTGACATATCACGAGGTGCAGGGATCGTTGGGAATTAGCATGACGACTATTCACACAATTCTGCATAAACATTTAGCCGTGAGAAAAATGTGAGCGAGTTTGGATACCGCACAACTTAACAGTCGGTCAAAAAAGGCTCGTGTCGAATGCTTCAAAGAAAAGTTTAAAAAAATACAATCGTTGTGCGTCAAAGCCGTGTATTACATTTATACAAGTGATGAATATTCGATCTGTGCATACGAGCCAGAAAGAAAACAGCAATAGACTGTTTGGGTCTTTCAACATTATCCAAACCCACAATTGTTTGCGCAAGAAGCACTTCGAAGCATGGTCTCCTGCTTTTCGGAATTAATGGGCATGTGAGTATAGTGCCACTAGAGAACCATATGAGAGTCAATTCTGAATGGTACACAACCATATGTTTGCCAGAAGTCCTTGAAGAAATCAGAAAAAAACCGACGATGGGGTATTGTTCTGTAACGTGACAATGCAAGCTCGCACACAGCAGCCCAAACAATTCAGTATTTCAACAAGCAAAACACCGAACTGATGGGCCATCCACCATACAGTCCCGATTTGGCACCCAATGACTTCTTTTAGTTTCCGTTCATGAAAATGAAATTACGGGGTCAACGTTTTCAATCCCAGAAGGAGCTGTCGATGCATTCAAAGTGCATATTTTGAGCATACGTCAATAGGAATGGAAGAAGTGCTACGAAAATTGGTTTAAACGTATGCAAATATGCATTGAACATCGCGGAGAATATTTTGAAAAACAGTAAAACCATTTTGAACGATATATCTTAGTTTTCATTTGTTATTCACGATACATAGCGGGCAACCTCATAACTGACATCCTTTTTATATGAAGCGAGTACATCCTGTTTATATGTCCTGAGTCACAAAGAGCATTCACTAAATGAGAAGAGGGAACCGCCGAATAAACACTATACATGAATTTACTGAGACATTAAATTTGTCATTACCGAAAATAAAGACACTCCAGCCGTAGGAGTGTAAATTGAGAACAAAGTACATCCGAAGAAAATTAACAATTTACTTAAGGCAACAATATCAACGTATTCACGACAGAAATTCAATTCACTGAGGACTTTATGAAGTCGGTTTTCAACAACATTGCTCGTTATAGGAAAAGCTAAGACAGAACAAGTTAGTGTAGTTTGCCATCTGAGCGACGGGATTATAAAATTCTTCAAACTGATTTGAGAAAAGTAGATTCAAAGTAAACGACTCTTAACTTCCGGCGTTGACATCTCATTATTACGAACTTCAATGTTAACTTTTAAAATTCTGGCAATTTTGTCAAGTGAATAAAACGCATTTTCTTGGGAAATTACCCCTGCCAAAACAACGTACTACAAACTCAATACATCATAATTGCTCTCAGCAGATAGGAGTACCATGTTTGAATTTCAATATAAATTTGGTCTTGGAGAGATAATAAGGGGAGATGTTTACGTGCTTTGACGAAAACCAAAGTTTTGTTCTGATCTAAATTATGAAGCGGAAAGCAAAATTGTAACGAAAAAAAGAAATAAAACAGGAAACTTCTCTATTTTCTAATCTCATTATATTTACCCTCAACTTACAGTTAGAGAATTTTCCTCTAAGAAAGCTAAAATGCGCTGAGAAAGCTAAATGCGTTTACAATTAATAAAAGGAAAACAATCCTTAATTTCTTAATTGTTATTTTTACTTGATCTTTTACGTAACAAGAAAGTGAAACACACTTGTAAAGATACTGCAGATTTGATATGCATCGTTAATTCTGAATTTTCGAAAATATTTTTTCGGTGCTTTCCTATAACTAAAGTATGGAAGAGAGATGTCTTCAAATGAAATTAGTTCTTAACGATCAGTTATTTAATAAACGCGATGTGCAATTTTCATAGTATTAATAGTTGTCGCGCAATGTTAAGTAAAATATGAGCAATATTAAAAAAAATTAAAGAGAAGTTTTTTTCTCGAAAGCGGCTCCAAATTTGTTCTATAAACTTTCTGAACTGTGTGCCATAAATAACGTGTCATGAACGCCATTTTGCTGTTTTCTTTTATCAAAAAAACCAATATAATTTTTTTGATACATCTCTCACTTGTTAATACTTACATTACGGGCGTTTTTAGTAAATGATTACATTTATGAATACAATTTCTTATAATGATTTCTGATGACGTTTCTCCAGAACTCAAAACTTACGTGTGAAAATGAACTCGAAATTAGGCCTTTTCAGAAACGCTCAAACGAGTATTTTCGGAAACGACTCCAAATTTTTCAGCGGAAAGAGTATAGTCGAATGAGGTGGTGAAAATTCTCCAAAATCAAATCGATAATCACGATGCTCTTAGGAAGGAGACTACAAAATGTCGTAGGTTCACAAAAAATCAGCTTCCTAAGGCAATCCGTTGCAGAGATACGAGAAACGTGTTTTTCATGTTTTATTTTC
Source organism: Teleogryllus occipitalis (assembly GCA_011170035.1). Classification (NCBI taxonomy): domain Eukaryota; kingdom Metazoa; phylum Arthropoda; class Insecta; order Orthoptera; family Gryllidae; genus Teleogryllus; species Teleogryllus occipitalis. Next base: position 104,532 of record BLKR01004156.1, read on the forward strand.
TCTGAGCTTCTAATATATGTGTCAGGCTGAAAAAAAATAGACGGAGAAAAATAGTTGAATTTTAAGGTATTTTTTCAACCAATTCTGACGCCAAATTCAAACAGAAAAAAAATTGAAATGGATTTTCGACGTGATAACGTTGGAGTAATTTCGCAGATTTTTCTCCTAGAGTGTGTCTTATAACATTCTATAACATATTTTTTTTAAGAATTTTAAACCATGCGGACAATAGTGAAAAAAAAATAAAACCAATTTTATCAGATTGAAACGATGTGTCGCTGGTCCCTTTGGCCGGCATGAGGCACTCGGAGGGACCATACTGCGCTGTTGGTGCGAGAACGCCTCGCTCATTAAGGCGTTCTCACTAGGGATGACAAAAAGCAAAGACTTTATTAAAGAAGGTTTCTGTCGATGATCGATATATTTGTCCTCAAAAATTGATGTTTAAAAAAAATCTCGTGGTTAAATAAAATTTCGAGTATCTATTTTTTGTGGATTGCTCGCAGTCAACGTCCACTGTCCATTGTCTTTAATGTCGGAACCCAGGCAGCACGAAACCGTTTGCTACTCGCAACCTTTCTCCAATGTTGTTTCCTTTTTTTCGATTATTTTGTAAATGGAAATATCGTAAAACTGTATTTTAAACTTTGACTACGTAGAACATTGATTTGAAAATTGGAATGGCAGTTACATTTAAGGCAGAATATACTTAAAATTAAAGTGACGTATTATATATCACATTAAAACCAGAAAATTTTACTTTGTCGATTTATGAATGAAAGTGAATAAATGGAAAAATAGCAAAACAGAATGTCCTTTATTACTTGCTCGTATACGTGGTGTAGAGAAAGTTATATAATTTTGCGGAAAATTGATTTCGAAATTCCAACGGAAATACACATTTTGGAGTCTCTAGATACCGAAAAAGTGTTTTTTTAAACTTCCGTCCGTCCGTCCATCTCTCCGTCTGACAACACTACTAGTAACTAAACCATACGCAGGATTGTTTCAAAACTGAAGAAGCGCTGTTTAATATGATAAGTTAATTTTGGTGTATTATTTTTTTTCGAAAATTACACGTCTTTTTTAAATATCTCTCGCGCCGTTAATCTGCACATTTCCATCGATTTGTATACATTATTACATTTGTGAGTATAAGTGCTTCAAATGTTTTTCGAAAACTCAATAGATTCCTGTGAAAAAGAGCTTCAAATTTCACGTTTACAGAAATGCTTAATCGCCTTTGTTTTAAAAAGGCTTCAAATTTTTCAATGAATTTCTATTTAGGACGAGGTTTTAGACTTCTTTAATATTCTTGAAGTAATAATTCGGTTATTTTACCAGAAAAGCAAAAAAGTAAGAAAATGTAAAAAAAAAGTACTTTGGGCGACGATAGATGGCAACTGGCCAGAGAATGGAGCAAGACCTTAAAGACCGTACCACAGAAATTAGAAAAAGTTGTTTCGAGAAAGTCTGCGCAATTCTGTTGCACTTCTTATTTTTATCTCCTCCTTTGTATGCGATTAACATTATTATTAAAATATTTTTATACAAGATCAAATAACTCATTTAATTAAATACTAGATTTGAAATTGGAAACCGTATGTGAAAATACCCTCTTTTTCATCACATTTAAAACATCTTTGTCGATCAACATCGATAGCTTTTTGATGCAGTATCGGTGTGTCGATGTTTTGCTAAAATTTGCCATCACTAGATGTCCCGTTGTCTTTCCTCTTCCCCCTTACAGCGCAGACTTTCTCCTCTTCTCGCGCCTGAGAAGGGCCACGAAGGGATTATATAGAAGACGCCAAGGCGGCTGTAGCGATGACTCTCAACGGCATTCCGCTCAGGGACTTCCTTCAGGCGTTCGCGGCGTTGGCAGACGCAGAAGATTTGATGTAACAAAGCACAAGGGTCCTACGTTGAAGATTATGAAGTTAATGATTTATGCAGATATGTGCAATAATAGTGGTTTATGCAATTACTTTATAATGTTAATCTTTATTGCACGAGTGAATGTTTAGAAAACGAACAATGTTAGGAGCTATGCAAATACAATAAATGCAATTAAGCAACATTATAAAAGAGTTGCATAAGCATTTTTTGTGTATAACAGCATTATAAATTTATAAGAGAATGAAACTTAATTTTGCGAAACAACTTTGGGTCGTCTCGGGTATTTGACATCTGTGCGGGAAAAGGATGGTCTGCTGTTCCGTTTACTTTTACCTCCCCACAATTCTCACGCTGCGATTAGCTGAATGTGTGATGACGCAATCTATCGGTCCGTAAAATGTAATCATTTGTGCCGTAAAATGCCCGATTATGAATGTTTTCTTGTAACAGAACAGGTCGTTTATAAAGCTGTTATACAAAAAATGGAGATACTAGCGCAGACTTGGTAATGAGCTGAGTGTGATGTGCGTTTGTTCGCTGACGACATCCCCACCACTTGTTGTAATCATACTACCAACCTACGCGGAAGAAATGACCGGGAGTCGTAGGGTTCGAGTCCCGACGGTGACAGGATTTAGATTCTAGCTAGAACGATTTCAGCCGTTGCCTGGAGGAGAATTCTAGCGGCCGGCTGCTCCGGTCGTTGTCATTGTTTTCGTTTTCATTTTTTCTCTGATCGACACGTGGCAAATGCTGGAGTAGTACCCTCACAAACGGGTCACGGATCGCACGCGATCTTTCCTTCCTCCTCCTTGTCATTTCCTCAGCACTTACTTACACCCACTCACACTCGCATGCAATACACAACCACACACGCCGGGAGACCAGTCGGGAGTTTAAAGCTTGTCCCGGCTGTACGAAAACACATCAATGTGTTTTTTCGATTCACATCAATGCTAATTTCACGTTACTACCTTTGTTTTATCGTAATTATTTACGTTTAAAGCTGACCATGGGTCAAATGTCCCACTAACAGAAACCCTTGAGTCCACTTAAGAGCGTACTTAATTTGCTTAAAACGTATCATAACTAAATGGTTAGATCCATTTTAATTCAACATTTCATGGATAGACCCATTTCAACATTGTCTCATCTCTTAAACAGAACCGTGTTCATTTCCGAAAAAAACGCTCACGCAAAAATGTATCTCAAGACGAATTGAAATAGCCGACGATTTCGAGAAAAACGGATTTTCTTTTATTGCCAACGGCGCGCGTGTGTAGCGAAGCTCAATGAATCTCGTTAGTCATCTACAGAGTCGTCTGCAACGCTTTGTGTGTTTCCGGTAGAGTAGAGGAAGACAGAGGAGCAGAACGAAAAAACCGGCCACTCATTAAAATAACGAAAGGATTTCACAGGCGTCTGGTCAAAAGAGAATCGCGACGTGGGGCATGGCGGAGAAAGCAGCGCCCAGGCGCGGCTGACGGGAGCTGCGAGAGACAGTTTGGGCGTCACTACACCTTCCACCCCTCTCATGCGTCGACGCAAAGAACTAGTGAACTGTTTTTTAGCATACGAAGCGTACGTGTTGACAATTAACTGAAATCACAAATAACAGACGAAATTGCAGTTTCTATTTTGTTTCCGTTCCCAAAACGAATTAACCAGAGGTTCTGTGGATCGGTAAAAAGTCCACGGTGAGACCAATTAAGTAAATTGTGAATTGTGAAATTTTACGTCTTACCTCTCTCTCTTGCGAAATATAGTTCAATTCCGGTTTACCTATGAAGATACAGTGAATGGCTAGTATATTTCATATAAAACTTTCCTTCGAAAATATCCTCATAGCGACTTCTAGATTTTTTTAATTTGCAAATGTTGACGTAATCTGCACTTTTCTAGAATAGCACGCAGACCACGAATTGAATAAAATTATATATAATTGCCGAAAAGTTATACTGTTCTTTACGAGAAAAAGGTTACTAGGATAATTAGATTTCATTTGACAGGTATAAAATAAATTCACCGTCTGATGTTGTAAAATGGAATCGCAAGTGCAACATTCTCGCTGATAAAATATGAAAATAATTATTTCACTATACCTCAAAATTGACGTTCTTTTTTGTAAAAAAAAGTTCCGTTATTGTGTTGACTGTGTGACACGCTACCAGCTCATTAATAGTAAATGTAATGTAAACAAATTTTCTGGCTGGTGGTCGGGAACAATGATTAATTGAGTCTTCCGTGGAAGTCTCTTATCTGTACGCGCCCGGCACGTTGCAGTGGGCGTCGGCAGCTTTTAGTGCGGTTGCGTCACCGGCAGGGGGAGTGTGTGCCCTGCTTAACGCGAGCACGTGTGTTTGTGGGCGCACTCGTTAAATCTCCCACGCGCCTTATCTGCACTCCCACACACTCCTTCCCTCCCACTTGTCGATTCGAATTCTAATTACCTACAATGTCCAGTAACGTATAACGTACGAGATGCACTAGGTTGATGGAGATTGAAATTAGGGCTGTCCCTACGTCGAAAAATCTTCAAATTATCGGGAGGTGTTTAATAATGTTTTGTTTGTGATGTTTGTCATCTGATAACGGTGAATTGAGAACCTTGTGATTTATATTTAAATCATTAAAATATGAAGAAATTATACATGTTAATTGTAAAGCAAATTCCTACATTCAAATTCCAAAGCACTCTCCACATTAATTCAAAACATCAATGCTCTGTGATATTTAAGGCTGCAATGTGATATTCACTATTCAATGCATTCCTTATGGTTGAATATGAAGTTTTGCGTGTCCGTTTTTATTCGATTTCGTATCTTGTTTGAATATAAATAACCTCTCATTTACAAATGAGTTTTTACCAAAACCCGAAAAAAATTGAAAATGTTGTCAGAATTGTTCAACCCATTCGTTCTCTCACTCGGCTTATCTCACCCCTCCATTTTGCATTCGTTCCCACTCGTCGATTTATATTCTCTTATCTGCAATGTACGAGCGAAGTGGTTCAGGGAGTAGCGCGCTGACTTCGTATTCGGGAGGCCAGGGTGCAATCTCCATGTCGGCCATCCCGACCGGAGTTTTTGTGGTATCCCTCGGTCATCCAAGCGAATGCTGGGATGTTTCTACTGAAGGGCCACGATCACGAAAACCGCGTCGCTACGTGAAGTCACGAATGGTAAGCGCATTCGAGACCAGCGGTTCCTGGTTAGGTAACTTACAAGGAACCCCGGGATCAAACGGTGCCGAGGACAATTGCACTTTATGGAACATATAATGGCTAAATACAAAAATTACAAAATATCTGTGATATACATCCACATATCCAAAAGAGCGAATGTTCAAAACGTGACACGTTCACATCAGTCTTTTCCAATAAAAATGAAAAAAGTGTAGCAACCATTTTACACCTTTTAACATTCTTTAACTCAACGAATAGAGTACTACTTAATGTATTGTAAGACATTTCACATTTTTTCTGGTTTGCGGAACTTAAAAAATGTTATAGCTTTACAACTCGACGTATAATTTTTCAGAATGCAATAAATAATTTTCCGAATGTTAAGTTTAGGTTTGTTTTGTTTAAATCGAAATTTGCCTCCTATTCCAATTCCAATTTTCATATCATTAAAAACAAATGAAAAGTTTGTATGCGGAAATCTACAAGAAACCTGAAACTTGTTTAGCAGTAACCAAATGGGATGTCAGTTGTAAGTACAGTATTTTCCAGTGAAAACTTTTAATACTTTTTTATTAATTTACCTCACAAAACTAGAACTCTGAGCGATAGTATTTAGAGCAGAGTAATTTATTATGTATTTTTATTCTACGCAAATAATATTATTTTGTATTTTATCATGAAATATTTTATTATTTTTATGATATCAATATTTTCACCGTCAATAGTTGATATCAGGAAACCGAAATTCACGAGTATTAAATACACTTTAACCCACCGACGGTCGAGGGGGCAAGAGAGCTCTAACCTACAAATTTGGCTGGCCATTTGTATGCGCTCACGTGTCCTAAAAGTCTGCGATTGCATCTAGTTTTTGCATGAAATACTAGTAATGAAAGGAAATCGATTTTATGACGGATAATAGCCTGACTCAGAAATGCTAGTCTGCGCATGAGAAGCATCTCACGTCACATTTCAAGTTAGTGGTGTTAGTATGTTTCTTACTTAATTCTATAACTAAATAATCTATTTATAAAACGAGTAGTTCAGCATTGTGCTTCTGAACATGTATCTCATATAGTATATTATTATAGCTCAAATTAATCAGAGGTAGATAGACGCAACCAGGAAGGTGAACGAACGATATCAGATTACAAATTCTCACTGTTTTGAAACACTTACAGGTTCTTTTTCTATGTTTTTGCTAAAAAGCAGAAGCAACATTTTCGCATGCCCTGACCACAAAAGCACTTTCTGTTTGTATACATCCTTTTTTGAACATTTGTGCATTTCCTGTGCGGTTATTGTCAATTGTTTAGTGTCACCGAAAGCAAATAGTTTGGCTTCAATCAGAAACCCACATAATGAAGTCTGCACTTCCTCCTCAGCGCTTCCCCCATATTTCGTCTGTCACGTCACGGGAAGCTCGCCACGGCAGAGCGCACACGGCCGTTCAGCCCGCCCGTTGTCCTGCCCACCCGCAACCCATCTGCTTCCGGAATGGGCATTCGCCTGCGTCACGCGCGACCGCCCACGCTCCGCACGCCACGCCCTCACGCTCGCGCGGCCCTCGGCTGCGAACCTGCGCACGCTCTGGTTCCGCCTCCACGCTCCTAGGGAGCGCCCGCACCTCTAGGCGGAGCAGGACGCTAAAATAATAAGAGCACTGCATTGCAAGCGGTGTGAACGGAGAAATCTCTATCCTTCGCTAATGGGACGATTTTGATATTGTTTCAGCAGATGTATTTTATGCAATGTTCTCATCATACTAACGGCTAATTATCAAACATTCTCGATAGTAGTCTCATTGACGGGTGTTCGAGACATATGTCTGGCTGTGAATGAATTTGTGAGCGACTCATAAAAATGCTAGCTTGTTCTTACCCGTAGTATTATAAATATATATTGTCAATTTGCCTGGGAATATTGAAGCAAAGTATACGATATACGTAGTATACATACATACATATCCGTACAAAGAAGTATGGATATTATTTTTATTTTTATTATTAATTATTTATTTTATAAATAATTAAATGGCATGTGTGTAGTATGGAGGTAAGTAAGAGTTGAGGATAGGACAAGGAAGAGAAAGGAAATATGGTGGGATGCGGGGAGAGGACAGCTCTGGCTACTTCACAGCGTAAAAGGGCGTACCAACTGTTAGTATGAACGCATTGCGCCGAAGGGTGGCCCAAGAAATACTAGTGATATTACGATGGTGGGAGGTGGATGTTGGCAGCATTATAAATTGATACGTGCCGTTACCGGTCGGACGAAAGTATCGCAACGAGCCGTGCTATTCAGCGCTGGGTAAGGTCTAGGGAGCTCGTGTATCCGGAGAACTTGCGCGAGCAAGAATATTATTCTCATGGATAACCCTTTATTTTAATTTCTCGCTACGGATGGTATGAAAAAAATTATGTAATGCGCTCGAAAAAACGGTGAATTTTTGGCAGAAAGACTATTATTACAGGGCTCTGGTAACAAAAAAGAGGATAAATCCAGTTGATAAATTTAGAAAAAAATCCTCTATCACGTGTTGTAGCAAGAATCCATGTTTTTGGATCCTTGATACGGAAAAATCAAATGTCGGCAAAACGTTCATCTGTCCGTCAGTCTGTGCATCCGTCAGTCCGTCCGTCTGTGAACAACGCTAGCGGCTAAACCGTTCTGCCGATTTTCTCCAAAATTAATCCTTCCCAATCGATTCGACTGATGTCGCGACCTCTTGAATATAAAACCGATATTTTAATTTTGGGGGGTACTGTATGTGAAGCCCCTGAGACGTTTTTTACATTTTCAAAAAACTGGATCCATCGACTTTGATTAAATTTTGTTTTTGAATAGTGTGAAGGACATTTAAAACAATGTTGCAGGTCTAATTTTCATTGAAAACTCTGATATTTCGATAATTGCACAAATTCAAAGTTTTAGTTCAACTACAACTAGGAAGATAGATATTATTTTCCCTTAATGAAATCTTTTCCTTAAAGATAGATTTCGAAATAAGGCCATGCACAATTTTTTTGGAAATTTGAGTACTTCTCACGTAATTTTGCATCACTAGTTGCCCTCAACAGTTGACGCACCCAAAATCACCAACAATCAATCATTTAGCACCACTAGTTCCTCGCAGCCTCGTGCGTATTTGGGTTCGGCTGCTTTAGGTTACTCTCCATTCGCGCACCCAGCGCTGGCCGGGGGGGGGGGCGAAGCGGAGCGGGGTGGCACCCGGGGAGCCGCTGGGCCAAGGTCAGTGGTCGTCCCCGGGGACGGAGCGGGCGCCATCTTTGGCGGAACGGCGCGGCGGGCGGCCAATCAAATCAGAACGAAATTGAGTTGGCGCGCTGCTGCGGTTCGCGGAGGGAAGGGACAGGCACGGACACAGCGAATCTCGTTAGGACTTGAGACGCTCTCCCGCCGCACCCCAGCCACGCCCAGCCACGCTGCGCCACTTCTAGGCGCCTCCTCCACCCCTTGGCAAAATTCTCGGCCGCTCACGCACCCACAACTGAGGCAGTTGAAGCACCTTGCCCCAGGCCCTCCTCCGCCCCTTGGCAAAATTCTCGGCCGCACAGGCACCCACAAGAGAGGCAATTGGGGCACCTTGCCCCAGGCCCTCCTCCGCCCCTTTGGCAAAATTCTCGGCCGCTCAGGCACCCACAAGAGAGGCAATTGGGTCATCTTGCCCCAAGCCCCGACGAGTTTTTTCGGTCAAAACATATGAAAAAAATGTATTTATTTCTAACTCGAATGTGCCGCGGTAAGTTATATCTGTTACAAGCGGAAATTATTTATTTTTACTTTCTCGCCTTTACTTCGTATGGAGAGAAAAAGTTGTAATCATGCACCTAAAAACAGCGAATTTTCAAACAGAAAAATTCGTTGCCCAGACTCTGGCTTTGAAAATGTAAATGATTCTTGTTCCTGTATGTAGTGACTTCCTCTTACACATTGTGTAGTCATAATCCGTGTTTTGTGGGTCCTTGATAAAAGAAAATCGTTTAACGCAAAACTCTGCCGGATCGGGGTCAATGCTAGCGCTTAAACCGTTCTGCAGATATTTTCCGATATTGAAATTTCCTGGTCGATTTAATGGAACTTGTGATCTCTCTGAGTTTGAAACGGTGATTTTGATTTTGAGGAATTAATTAAATGAAACCTGATAACTTTTTCAATTTTTTTTTTTTCAAAAGTGACTCCAACTTTCTCGAGTAAACTCTGTCTTCGGATTGCGTAAAGAACGTTTCAAAGAATGGAACAAGTCTCATTTTCGTTAAAGTACCTGTAAAAACGAGTATCATACATTTTTTTGTATGCTTTCATGAAAAATGTTATTTTAAGAATGAATTAATTGATTTTTAATTTATTATCCTTTAATGAATAATTTGTTCGGTGACAGGGCTCGATTAGATTGTTAAGGAATAAGGTTTTGAAAGTATTTGTTTCCTTCAGCTGTTATTAGTGATTCCTGATAAAACGTTCTGCACAGAGTAAAAATAATACCTCGTTGAGGTAGGTAGGATATTTACGGTTTTCGTGCGCTACCATTTCGTTTTGAATGAGGGGAAAGATCTATATTTTAATCTACCCACTGAAAGTATTTTATAAAAATAATGGTAATAAACAGACTCCAATTTCACAAGACTTATTGTATTGTAACCTAAGGATAATTCTAGTACTTTGTATCCGTAGGTAATAAGGATTTTTATTGAGTTAAATATCTTTGTTTCTCAATATAAAATATTTTTACATTTTTTGTCTCCGAATGTGTTTTAGACAGATGTAAGTTCCGTACGCAGTGAAAGATGAAAGGTTTCTGTGCACGATCTGAAAATTGTGAAGTAATAACATACTTCTTTTGTGCAAACTAAAACCTGAATTTTTCCTCTTTTTTGTTAGTTTGGAGTAAATCGCGTGATATGAAGCCAACCATGACATCACTCGCTGCTTCCTAAAAACTTCCATATCCGGTCAAAACGTTGTTACCACCCGACACGGGCCATTCAATGACCTTTCATTTCGAGAAGAGAACACGAACATTTCACATTTAATGAAGAATGTAAGAGATGTGGCACGCAGTTTGACTGCGTCACATTCTTCTATTCTTGACGCGATAAACGAAATGAAATCTAAATATTCTGAAGGTGTAAAGCTTTTTGATTATACGAATTTATAATGTAAAGGTGATGGTAGATCCTTGTGAATAATGAGCGAGGTACTCCTTTGTAAAATTGATTTATATTTACTCTCAACGAATTTCGAACTATGAATTCCAATTTTACTTTTTCGCTACTTCTTACGCAGTATAGATAAATTATTGTAAAGTAGCAAAAAACGGCGAATTTTCGGCTGAAAACTCTTCCTCTAACATGTTTTGTAGCCAAAATTCATGTTTTGTGGGTCCGTAATTCCTAAAAATCGATTGACGGCAAAAGGTCTGTCCGCCTGTTTATTCATTGATGTTTGTTTCATAAGAGAAAGTAAGAAATGACTACTTACTGTTCGTGGCCATCGAAATAAAAGCAGTTGTGCATCTCAGGCGCTCGGCTTCATTTTTTAAAAAGTTATTACTGAGTGTTTAGTATGGCAGAAGTTGCAATTTATGTCACACTAAAACAATTATATATTTAAATATTACGTGGACTATTTCCAATAATGCGAGAAAGCATGTGCTATTGTAGTACCTCTGGTTTCTAATCGGTCACTTTATTTTAGTTCTCTGGGCTACTCGATGTTAACAGTGTTGTTGATCTATGAAGTTGTTAGAATTTTAGTAACAGCATTCCTTGGGTGTGCTTGTTTAGTAACAATGGGAGAGTAAGGCAACCCTGAAAAAAAGGCGTGATTTCCCAGCAGAAATATGTAACTTTTATTGGTATACTTTCCTATAAACATGCGCCGGATACTTGAACACCTATAGTCAAAATCACTTGAGCAAAATACTCAGCTTAGTGATATTTTGTATCCATGAGTGTCTATACCCTTGTCAATATTACTTTGTTGAGCCATGGTATTTATAGTGAATTGAATCGTTGTTTTTACGGAAATGTAAGTATTTAATAGCATGGTTTATACTAGAAAAGGCCATCGTTGATCTTCTGCTTTTTTGTGATTTTAATTCTTGGAAATTTGTAAGTTTTGAAGTGTCTGGAGGTGAACAAATCTTTTCATGATCTAAATTACACTACAAGCAAAGCTATTGGAAGCCTTCTGTTGTTCGGTTGAATTTACGAATATCGCAGGGAATTTCATCAATATTGTTTCTCTGCGCTCGGAAATAAATTATCCTAGCGTTGAACAGGTATGCTCTTTCTTTATTTACTGTATGTATTATATTTTGTATTTTATATTGTGAAGTGAGAATCGAAAACAACCCTTATCTTCCCTTATCCAGAGTGCTTGTAGTGTGGGGACCTGGTTGCCTTTTTGTAAGTAGATTTAAGGACCTCCTTCAAATGAACATTACCGAATAAATATGAACATGCACCACTTATGTAATGCTGAACTATTGAAAATATATAGATCTTTTGAGTAAATGTGAAACGTTTTACACAATTTTTTGTTTATTCTATGTAGAAATCCTTGAGTAAGAAACAGTCTGAACTGATTTTGATACCATATATTTATTTATACTTTATTGACCACGACTAAAACATTAAACATATTTTTTCAGAAGTGTTGGAGACAATAAGACAAATATATTACAATATTTCATCAGTACTCAGGTTCCTTCTGACCAGGAAGAAACAAAACCAGTTTAGTTTTCAAGATGAAATATAAATAAAACACACGTTCTATGTGAATATCCATAGAAGAAAAAGCCGTACACTGCATGCAATATTAAAGAATGAAGTTTCTTCAAACATTTAAAAAACCATAAAACAAACAGACTTTTGATAGAAAATCGTGCAAAAGATTCATCTACATAAAAGGATGATCGTTAGCAAAACTTCCATTTTGAAATTTGCATATAAAGCAACAAAACAAGTGGGTACAAAATAGTGTGCTTTACAATCATACGTAAATCATTTTTTCAGAAAACTCGGAGTATTAAGGAAATATTATAATTTATAACGGCTAATTTCAGGTTTTTGCTTTAAACTCCCTTACTTATTTTAAAATCATTATTATTCCGTCATTTTCCTTTCCCAATCTTAACCTCGCTTTCCAGCCACAAAAGTATCGTATACAAAATTTCAAAATCGTACACAATAAAATCCCGACTGTGGCTACTCTATACTTTCTGCTAGGCACGTGACGTCGTTTGCAAGACATTATGGTCTGGTTGCGTGAGCGCAATTGTGGTCTGGCGCAGCACTCGCTTTCGTGATGTCTGCACGCCCTTTCAAGGGGGCCGTGCTTTCCTTCTTCTCGGACAATCGCTGGCACGACCTTACGAAAGAATGAACGCTGCGGCGCCCGTCTTCAGTGAGACTGAATTCTCATGCGAAGGATTCCAAGTGTTCGTAATCTCTGGGAGTTGAATACGAGTCAGACGAAAGCTTAATGATTAAATTTCGTGTGAAGTTAATTCATTGATATAATTGGTTCTTTGATTTGTGATTCAGGACATGTTAACTGCTAATGTGATTAGTTTCATAAATCTAATGCATGTTTTTTTCGGGAAGTGGAGGTGATCTTCCTCCACTGGATGCTGAAATCAGGCGTCGACCTATATATCGGATAGCGTTATTTTCCTACCTGGGTATCTCCTACCAGCGAGGCACTACCTTGCCCGGTACAAGTTCTTAGCTCCCCTTTGGTCTTCCGACAAGTGTGCTAATGTAGTGCATGTTAGAGAAAGTGTGTGCGTAAGGGGTGAGGATAGGACAAGGAAGAGGAAGGAAAGATCGCGTACGGTCCGTGGCCCGTTTGGTAGGGTACTGCTCGGGCATTCGCCTGGTGTTGATCGGAGAAATCAGGGAAAACTACCGATCAGAGTAGTCGGCCGCTAGAATTCTCCTCCAGACAGCGACTGAATTCGACCTAGCTGAAAAGCTAGTGTCGAAAATCGTGCCACTGT